>JACWFM010000024.1:0-52296 GCA_019775565.1 Melanodothis sp. VS III C KN 2 | reverse complement strand
GTTTTCACTGACCTATGGTCGTATGTGCTTCTTTTTCAATCTCCATGCATTACATTCTGCATTGTAATCTGGTGCATAGCTACAGAGAACGACAGTCATGGCCGCCCCCCCTTATGTATGCTCGTTCGGCTGCTCAGATACATATCCTTTGAATTCCTCATTCCCGAACTTGATCATCAGATCAAACCGACAGCACTGGCAAGCCCACTAGTGATATTGTTGAGAACTTTCGAGCCGCCGGCAATATTGATAAGAACATCTTTGTAAGAGTCACTATGGGGCGAAGCATCACATCAGCAAGATCCCTCAAAATCGGAAGAACGAACCAAGACGTCGGCCAGAGGAAACTTACGCAGTGATCGTACCAAACTCAGATCCCTTCTCCGGACTAACAGCAAAGATCTCCACAATCATCTGCCCCAAGCTAGGCAGAGTGATAGGCTCCGCACGAGGCCGCCATCCAAGATTGTACGGCAATTTCTCCTGGGTGAACAGCTGATTGACCCAGTCAAGTCGCGCCACGCCAGTCAAATCGTCGCCTCCCATCGTCTGGATAGCGAGACCCATCTCGCCGTATCTGAGGATGAATTGCTGCAGCCCGTAAGTAAATGTTGGATTTCTTTCTTTCGAATCAGCGGTTCTGTTGGCGATTGCTTTGGCCGCTGGGACGAGCGCGGTCTTTCCGTTCTTAAAGAACGATTTAGACTGGTCCCAGATGTGGCTGTTGAAGGAGTAGTCGTTGCCGAAGTAGGCGTCTTCTCTGCTTAAGCTGGCATCGTGTTCGATGGGGAAGTTGTGTTGGTCGAGATCGTTAAGGTCGAAAGCGCCACCGAGAGGATCAGGGGATGAGAGCACGCCGAGGCCGCCGACGGCGACAGTGAAGTCTGGACCTATGTTGAGGCCGGCTGCGAGGCCTGAGAGGAGATGGGGGACGGTCATATTTCGTCCGTCGTGGTGGATGAAGCCGTGGTTTGCTAGAGTGTTCTGTGTTGCGAATGATCGTTAGTCATTGTGTATTGTGGTTCCATTGAGAAAGCTCTTACAAGTCCAGGACATGGCGAGCGGACTACATGATCGATTAGTATGGTTTCAACATGAACCATGATGAAATGAGTGTTAGCGAGCTTACCGTCGTTGGGCCCTGGTGGAGTGAATGTAGTAAACCTTGAATCGCCATCGGGAGCAGGTCCCAGACTCCCAAGCAGACCAGAGACGTCGAGTAATTGGGCAGATGTCACGGCAGCGCCGAGCATCGCAAGTAGGGTGATTTGCAACATGATGTTGAAAATGATTTGATGAAATCAAAACGACCGTTGCTGGTGATGGGCCGAATGGCTACTACAAGTATCTAACACTTCCATTTGTCATTCCAGTGATGCAGTCTGGATCTGAGGCCAGCAAGCCTCGGCTGCATATCACAAATAGTAAAAGGATTCCTTTGATTCGTCGCCAGGAACCTTGACAGAGTCTATTCTTCCGTGGCGTAGGATGATCTTCGTTAGCCAAAAACTTAGATCGAACGAACGTCACGTTCAGTATGGTGAGGTCTCTGTACCTGCCCTCGCGGGCTAGAAACAAACTGCGTACTGTCCATTCAAATCACGTACGAGCAGACATGTAGTGATCATCGTGGGGTCCCGTGCACCGTTCGAAGTCTATACCAATCTCCACAATCTGGCGTCACGTCGGTGATCCGGGAAGATGGAAGCTTACCCAGTACTCAACTCAGGGCGCCAGTGTTTCCCCAATAAGTAGACAGGGTCGCTTTCTACCAGTACATCAAGTTTTCTGTGGACTCCCGAAAGCACAAGATCGCTTTCCTTGAGCGGCGATGGGGCTGCGGTACGATCGTCGTCCTCCGTGTCTAAACTGATGAATTCTTGCGGTAAGTACTGCTGAAAGGTAGTGCAGTGCAGAGATACCTGAAACAACCGCGACAGGTCGCGCGGAACAACAACAGCGGCGCATTGAAAGAGTTGGCGGCTGTGAGTGCTGGAGCTAGGAACACAATGAAGGTCCCGAGGTGAGTTGTCAGGTATATGCGCGAGTGCAAAAGATGCTCTGCACGCGCAAGACAATGCAGCACACCCTTCCCCACGAGCATGTGATCTAGTATTGTTTGAAACTATATCCAGGAGTCTACCTGGTTTGCTTAGTGTGGCTGTTGGTAACGTGCTCAGCCGCATTGCCCCCATGGACTCAACGTACGAGGCTGAAACCACACCACCATCACCCGCAGACATGCGAACGGATCTCGGTGACAAGTTCACCAATGCGCTCGAACTCCATCTCAAGTCTGAAGTCGGATCCATGTGTGGGCATATGATTTCCGTACCGTGAAGCTGACTAGGACGGGTTGCAAAATGTCTCAGCAACACCATGCAGGTGACGAAAGCCATATCGCACCAAGTAATGCCGTGATACTGGGAGATGCAAGTCAAGACTTCGCTCGGACAGCCGACGACTTGATCCTGGAACAGCTCTCCCGTGAGCCAGGGTACCTGAAGAAATGGGAAGACTGGAAGGAGAATTACCTGTTCCAGCCGCCCACGGCCTATTACATGGGCGACGCACTTTACAGTGTACGCTACCAACGTCAGATCTATGCCCAGCTTCCGCTGCAACTGGAGAGATCGCACCACGTCTACGTCGTGTGCTCGCCGCACGAGGGATGGCCGATCTCGACGCGTCACTGGTCCATCTACACGCAAGGGTTCTTCTTCCACCTGTCCGCGAACGATGCTCAAAAGGCCACTGGTGGTACCGGGAAAGACTCCTCCATCAGCAAAGAGCACAACGCAGATGCTCCCGTCTTCCTCCGCGAGGAAAACCTCTCCTCATCCTCGACGCATGATTACCGACAAGCTTTGGCGCACGCCTTCGAAAAGCCGTACATTGCGTTCGAAGTAGGCAAGACTCAATACTCCTACCAACAAATTCACAAACTCGCCGCCTGGCTCATCGACAGACTGAAGAAATATGACCTCCGCGAAGCCAACTGCCAAATCTTCGCCCTGGCGCTGCTACGCCGCACAGTGATGTGCCAGCGCGACTGTTCGACCTTCATAGGCAACAAGACACAGCTAGTAGACTGGGATCTGAGTATCCGGCACGATCCCAGCCAGCCGGCCCCAGCGAGCAAACAGCGCGGATTCCTGCTTCGCGAACCCAAACCTCCGATTGAGCGGAGTATCATGTCGCGCTCGCCGTTTTTTTATGTTACGTTGGTCAGGACAATGCGGGTGCGGAAGTTCGCTAAGCTGTATCGTGATGGCTATACGCCTTGGCCTATTGCTACTGTGCTGCGGGTGTTGTGGCCAGTGAGGCTTGACACTATACCGAGTCATGCACGATATCCGAGGCCGATTTGATGGGCATCGACATGATGCGTAGTTCTGGTCGATAGCAGCTCAACAATTGACCGATGACTGAACCCACTCAGGAGGTGAGCTGAGCTCCTACTGGGTAGGCTTCAATCATCTTCATCACCGTCATTAGTCTTCCAGAGCCGTCTTAGCCTCCTGCAGCATCGCTTCAGCCTCAGCAGCCCAGATCTCCCGTTCCTCTTTCGTCACCCATCTGTTCAACCTGAACACAGGCAGTAGCAGCCGCATCGGAACCGATCCCTTCCTCGCCCTCAATTCCTTGGCGACATAACTCTTCTTCCTCTCTGCCAGCCTTCCGAAGACTGCATCCATCCACTGCTTCCCTGCAATATCATCTCGTATCTGTCTGTACTGATCGATTGGGAAGCCCGTGCGAAACTGATACCACATGAACCTGAACGGACCCCTGGTCCCTTCGGGATCGTACGCTCCAGTCGCTCTCTCGCCTTCACGGTAGAGCACCGCGATCCCAGCAGCATCTCTGTGGATGGAGATCCCTTGCCAGGACTCCCGCCTGAGCATCCCCTAGAAGGTCGAAGAGCGCTTCAAAGTGTCTGCAGACCGCGGATCAGCGAGAACTAGCCAGCCGCTCGCCTGTGGAAGCCTTGGCTCGCTGCAGGTCTCCCTGCAGAGTCCCATGCTGCGAGTTGGTGCGCGTGGAGCAATCCCGGAGAGTCATGATTGTCCGTTTGGCGAGCCAGAGTGCGAAGAGCTGGCAATTCTCGTCGAGGAAGTTGTAGGAACCGAAACTCCCGATAATGGCATCGGCGATTTGGCCGATCTGCTCTGCTGAGAAACGTGTGCCGCCGACGTGATAGGCCTGCAGCGCAGTAGCTTGTATCCTGTCTGTCAGAGGCTGGTAGTAGGGCTTGTTGCCATCGACAACGTTTTGTATCTTCAGGTGTACAGAGAGAGGGCTTCGGGGCTCGGTCGATGAGGTCTCGGCCGTAGAATCTAGGAATTGGCTGACGCCACTTTTAGTCGCATTGAGGTGGTAGAAATGGCCTTGAGAATAGAGTGACCAATGAATGAATCTGTATCTCCCTTGTCCGCAAGGGGCTGTGACAAGGAACACACCATGGTCTTGGGGAGATGGCGGAGGGAGATGGGGCTCGAGCTGTCGGAGCCAGCGTAAATCTGAGAGGACGCCACTGTTGGCCCACGCATCACCAACGAATCGTGACATTGTCCAGCTGATACCATCGTACAGAGTGAACATTTCATGTGGCGGTTTAGAATAATCTTCTAAAGTCCGCGGCAGTGTTTCGATAGAAGAGCCCAGGATTTCGGCGTTGGTCGGGACTTGTCTCAATCGCTGCGCAGCAACCTGCGCAACCTCGACTTGGGTGGTCATCATCTCTTGCCGGGGCTATTCATGAAGTGTGAGCAGCTGTCGATTTTGCTGCGTATCTTCTCAAAGCCTATGATGTCGATTTTGCTGCGTATCTTCTTAAAGCCTGTGATCGAAATATCGTGCGCTTGCTGGCTCGTGTGCAAAAATGTATTTACGGACCGCAGAGCTCTTCTTCGAGCAGGAAAGGACCAACAGCAGAGCGCGTTCTACATATACAGTACTCTTAATCCTCAGCCTGATTGGGAAGTTGAGAAGCCGCATTCATGCCAGAGTCCCTTCCACGTGCAAGCCCAGCGTCCAATCCTGGTCATGTCAGCTTCCAAGGTTCTCTGCATAGCACTAGTCCTTTTGGCCGTAGTAAGTACACATGCGTAAAAAATAGACATGCCAGAGGATAGCATTTGTTTTGATGTAGTACATCACATTGCTCAATGCACGAACCGGGCCGATGTGTGTGCGCCCCAGCTTCGCCTCTTGCGCAAAGCGTACGTACATCCAATTCTTCAAAACGGCGAAAATCGTCACAGCCAGAACCACCACAACTACGAACAGCGGTACCACAATAGAAAATATGGTGAAAACATAAGAAGCGGCGTTGAGCCGGTCATCGCCTTTGAGAGAATTTTCCGCAAGCCCAACCTGCATTGCCGTAAGTATCAATGTAACGTAGACAACGACTGTTGTCATGCAAGTGAGGTTTCTCTCGACAAACGACTCGTAGGTGTAGTAGTTGAAGTGATGTCTCCGGAAGAAGCCGCAATTGTGTCGGGTCTGCGAACACAACCTGTAGATCCAGTTCACACGACCAAGCCGCAGCTCTCCTCGACGGTATCTGACATTGACGCTGTGTAAGTTCTGGTAGTCGAGGTTGGCGGCGACGATCTGGACAAAGCCGACCCAATCTTCCCATGATATCGATTCAGGGATCAAGCCAAGTCTGCAAGATGCTGCAAGGCTACCATCAACAAAGTCGCCCTGTTGATGAGGCAGCTGAGGCATTCGCTTACCATCCTTGTGATTCCTGCAGCAGCAGCCAGATTGAGACGCCTGCAGCGCCATCAAGAAATCATACTCGGGATCAGACGATACAGCTGCGCCTTCGAGGTCCTGGACCATGGTCTTTAGAGGATGTAGTCAGTAGTGGTAGAAGAGACATGCGACATGCAAGCGCAGGCCCGACTCAGACTGCACACATACGTATCTCATTCCTCTTGCAACACCACTTCCACTAACCTGCACAGCCATGATCGCCGTTTGGCATCGCCGCCGGTGTATGTCTAAGTGAGCTGTCTTCCGTAATTGTGTCTGGTTGAAGTTTGAAGGGAGTGGAGGCAGTGCACAAGGCCGTTCACACCAGCCTCCAAGTCTCGGCTCCACAGCATCTGGCCGTCCCATATCCATCTTGATGTATGATGGTCGTGGTAACCACGCCCCATGCTCTAACTACTGTCAATGCAACAACTACATGTAATTCGACATGTGCTAAGTGTAAGCTTTCGCAAAGAGTACCGCACTGGTTCGCAGCAGCGGTAAACGTTGCCAAGAATCCACTGCCCTTTGGTTCTCGCGCGAATCATGATTGTATCACATCTATTCGGCCATGGCACGAAACATACCTGATATCAGTCACAATTCAACAACCAACCAGCCAACGGGTATTTCGAGCCGAAGAAAGATTTATTTATATCTCCCAAGACACAAACCAGTCATTTCTCGGATCCAAGAAGAGGTTTAGCAGAAGAAGGCCAGCGACTCTCTGCCTCCCTGCTCTCTAGAACGAAAACTTTGAAGCTTTTTTCCCTTTTTGTATTTGTACAACCAACCAAACCCCTCCACTCTTTCTTGAAAAAGAAAAACAGATTACCGAGTCTAAGCGGTCATCATGCCCTTCAGGCCGGCCATGTCGCCCTCCTTGGCGGCAATCTCGAAGTAGCCGTAGATGATACTATGAGTTCTGTCAGTGTTTGCGAGAATAGTCAGATAAAATAGGTAAACTTACGTGACAGCCATGAGAATACCGGTACCGCTGCCGAGAGCGCCCATCAGATCGCTGACAATAGAAAGAGCACCGATGCAGGCACCACCAAAGGCAGCGGCGGTAGGAATAATGCGCTTGAGCTCACGGTACATGCTCTCGTCACGGTGACCGGCCATAACCATACCCTGCTCCTTAAGCTGCTTGGCAACATCGCGAGGGCTGGAGCCAGAGACCTCGATCCAGGTCTTGGAGAAAGCGGCGCATGCAATGAGCATGTAGGCAGTGAAGACGGCGGTGTGGACGGGGTCGAGAAGAGCATCGGTAAGGTTGAGCGGCGGGCTCATGTAGTAGACAAGACCGCTGGCCGGGAGAACCTGAGCGCTACCCTCGCGAGCCTCCCAGACACCGAGCATCTTGACGAGAAGGTTGTCGGGGAGCTTGTTGTAAAGCATCTGACTGAGGAGGAAGACGTTGGAGGAGAGGGCAGACTGGAGCATGATAGGCATGTTGGAGGTGTAGAAGAGGCGGACAGGGTAGGAACCGCGCATGCCACGCTGGCGGGAAGACTTGACGGGGATCTCAACGCGGAAGCCTAGAAATTGTGTTAGTGGAGATCGATTTGGTTGGTCGTGAATCTAGCTTACCCTGGAGGTAGATGACAACAGAGAAGACAATGATGGTAGAGATCAAGTTCATGCAGTTGGGGAGGTTCTGCCTGTAGAAGGCCTCGCGGAGAGCGAGCTGCTTGTTGGGCCAGGTGATGAGGAGGTGGACAAGGCAGACAATAGCACCCTCGAACTCAGGACCACGGCCGGTGTTGACAGTGGTGGGAGAGAATGCGCGCCAGACAATAGACTCGCAGATGTTGGTGGCGATGAAGAGAGAGATACCGCTACCAAGACCGTAGCCCTTCTGAAGGAGCTCATCGAGGAGAATGACAATGACGGCGGCAGTAAGAAGCTGGACGATGAGGAGAACGCAGACACCGGCGCCGAGGTCAGCGGGGGGGCCGTAAAGACCAGTCAGGACGTAAACACAGGCCTGGCCGAAAGACAGGATGATGGCAAGGAGCTTCTGGGCAGTCTGGTAGAGCTCACGGTCGGACTTGAGGTCGAGGTTCACATCGATAAGGTGAGTGCCGGCCAAAAGCTGGAACACCATGCCGGAGGAGATGATAGGAGTGATACCGAGTTCCATGAGGGTACCACGGTTACTGGCCATCATCATTCTGAGCCAGTAGAGAGGATCGGAGGTGTCTGTTCACTCGTCAATATGTATGCTCGATCCTCCTTTTTCGATTGTGTTGGCTGACCTGAAGAGACGATGCCGTAAAGCGGCATCTGGCTCATGACCAAGAAAATGACCAGAGTCACAGCGGTCCATACGATGCGCTGCTGGAAAGGAACCTTGGTCTCGGGAACCTGGACCTCAGGAATAAGAGGGGTGAATGGCTTCACCAAGTCGAGGAAACGGACTGTGAGGGTCACGTGTTAACGAGCGTTCTTGATAGACTGCTTGAAAGAAGCATTGGCGCGATTGTCGCAGCAGTTGTGGTGTCGTGCGACTCGAACGGTGATACATACGGCCACTCATGATTGCGGAATGTGGGAGCCGCGGTGCGCTCCTGGTACTCCGGGGTCGGTTGTGAGGGCGGAGGAATTACGAGCAGGTGAGCTGCTCGCGGTGGCGAAGAGAAAGGGTGTCGAAGTAAAAGGGGTGTTGGTGGTGGTGGAGGAGGAGGAGAGTCGTGGTGAGGAGGAGGACTGGAGATGTCGTCGCGCGACTGGAATTTGGGTGGAGGCAGGCCCAAGACTGAACGCCAGCTGTTCGTAGAAGCTCAAGGTAGCTCGAAGGGGCAAGCCTTCTCCGCAATCGCCTGCACCCTGCAATCGCAATCAACGCCAGAAGTCTTGGCTCTCTTCACACCATGGCACGTGCCCGGCCAAAAGTCGCTGTATCGCAATCTCAATGCTCTCCATCTCGCCAGTCTAGACTCCCGCATTGCTCAGGCAGCCTTTGCTTGCTCGCCACGTGATCTATAGACCCATCCAGCGAGATAGGTGCAGCAGCAGTATGCTTCTCACATGCTCCAATGCCGCCTTGAAGGGCGCCCGGTTCTCATTGAACCTTTCCGTTCGCGCTGCCATTAGGACTCCTTATTCCAGGAGGACCTACGCTACTTCTGGTAGGCGGTGTTGACCTCTCAATCCTACTTCCAGCGCCAGCTGATCTCTTGCCAGGTAACACAGAACAAAGTCTCACCATCGGCGGCAAGCAGTATCCATCAGATTCTTGGACCAATGTGCCTCCGTCAATACTGTCCCAATTCGGCCGCAGTCTGCACGCCCAAAAAGACCACCCCATCTCCATCACAAGAAACCTGATCGAGTCTCGCTTCCCCGGCTTCCAAAACCACAACGCTCTCCCTGGTGTGGTCACCACAAATCAAAACTTCGACTCTCTGGGTTTCTCAAAGGACCACCCAGGTCGAAGCCGGACAGACACTTACTACATCAACAAAGATACACTCCTGCGTACTCACACTTCAGCACACGAAGTCGACGTCTTTAGAGCCAACACTAGCAATGGCTACACAATTTCTGCGGATGTATACAGGAGAGATGCCGTCGACCGCAGCCACTACCCAATCTTCCACCAGATGGAAGGTGCACTGACGTGGGATCGCAAGAATTTCGCTTCTAGTGCTGAGCTCGTTGCTCGCATCAAGGAGGACTTCGAGAAGCTACCCAAGCATGACCTAGTCGTTGAAGACCCGAACCCGACCTTCCACCCAGAACGCAACCCGCTTCAGTCAGAGTTCCACACGCCCGAGGAGGCTGAGGTCATCGCTGCTCATCTGAAGCGCTCTCTAGAAGACATGGTCGTCACTATCTTCACTGAGGCCGACAAGGCATTGACAGCTGCTGGCCACGGAGCTGAGGGTGAGAAGGAGCCGCTCAAGGTACGCTGGGTCGAAGCCTTCTTCCCACACACCTCGCCCTCATGGGAGATGGAGGTCTGGTGGCGTGGTGACTGGCTCGAGGTTCTGGGATGCGGTGTTGTCGACCAGCCCCTACTGAACAGAGCCGATGTCTCCTCTCGCGTTGGCTGGGCGTTCGGCATCGGTCTCGAACGTATCGCCATGCTGCTCTTCGGCATCCCGGACATTCGCCTCTTCTGGAGCAAAGACCAGCGCTTCCTCGGCCAGTTCGACGAGTCGAAACCCATCCGTCGCTTCCAGCCATTCAGCAAGTACCCCGCTGCTCCCAGAGACGTCGCCTTCTGGCTACCCAAATCCGGTCCAGTCGTTGCCGACACGCCTGCCTCGAGCTCGTCTGCGCCCTCACCAGCTGGCGGTCAAGTCACGGAGCCTACAACTTCTGATCGTCCCGCCTTCCACGAGAACGACCTCATGGAAGTTGTGCGCAACGCCGCTGGTGACAGCGTGGAAGACGTCTCTCTCATCGACTCGTTCACGCATCCCAAGACCGGAAAGCAGAGTCTTTGCTACCGGGTCACCTACCGCAGTCTTGAAAAGACTCTCACCACAGAAGAGGCAAACACTTTGCACGAGCAGATCAGGCAGGAGCTTGTGGCCAAGTTTGGCGTTGAACTGAGGTAGAGGAGAAAGTGGCAACGTTTTTGTATAGTATTTGAGATGGATTGTAAAAATGTAGTATATTGTACATTAGTTCAGGCTACGCTGCTCAAGTGGTATCCAAAGGATGATGGTGATCGAACTGGATAAAACTCTGCTTAAAGATTCAATTGTTATATCACTACCTTGTCAGAATCTCTTTCCTCTAGGAGACATTTCTGAACAGGAGCCATTGTTTAATTGACCAATAACTTTGAAGTAGATTTATAGATAAGCTTTATCATCGGCAGCGAATGCGGAAGCGGCGTCATTGCTGAGTAAGGCGAAACATCGACTTTGCGACTCCGAACTGAACATTCGCAGATCAATCCTAAGCAACTCTATCACACAACCTACACACAACAACCATGGCTTCCAAATCAGTATCCCGTTGCCTTTCCAAGGCCCTCTCGCGCCCAACCCACACCTCATCCGCCGCCGCCAGAACACAGAGACTCGCCGCCGCCACTCGCAGCTTCTCACACGCCCCCATCGCAACCACACTATCCCCTTCCACCCACCACCAAAGACCCGGCCTCCAAACCAACCGCCCACACCTCTTCAACCAACCGCAAGCAAAGCGCACAATCTTCATCCAAACCGAAGACACCCCCAACGCCGACGCCCTCAAATTCCGCCCCAACCACGAGATTCTCCCCGAAGACTTCCCCTCCTCTTTCCTCGAATACCTCACCCCGCGCTCCACCCTCGCCGCTCCTCACCCCTCGCCCCTCGCCGCCAACCTGCTCAACGTCGACGGCATCAAAAGCGTCTTCTACGGCCGCGACTACATCACCGTCACCAAGGACTCTTCCACGCCCTGGCCGCACGTGAAGCCCGAAGTTTTCGCGCTGATCACGGAAGCCGTGACGAGCGGGCAGAAAATCGTGAACACCGTCGCGCAGAAAGACGGCGAGGAGCACGGCCAGAGCGGGTTCAGCGAAGCGGCCGAATACGACCCTGCGGACGAAGAAGTCGTCGCAATGATCGAAGAGCTCCTCGAGACCCGCATCCGGCCCGCGATCCAAGAGGACGGCGGTGATATCGAGTTCCGCGGGTTCATCGATGGGCAGGTTATGTTGAAGCTGCGTGGAGCTTGTAGGACGTGCGATTCGAGCACTGTTACGTTGAAGAATGGGATTGAGAGCATGTTGATGCATTATATCGAAGAGGTGAAGGGGGTGCAGCAGGTGATGGATGCGGAGGAGGAGATCGCGATGAAGGAGTTTGAGAAGTTTGAGGAGAAGTTGAAGAAGCAGAAGGAGGCAGAGAAGATCGGTACGACAGGGAAGGGGGAGATGGATGAGGTTTTGGGGTTGAACAAGTAGGTTTGTTGCTGGAGGAGGGGGAGGGGGATGGAGAGGATTGTATATATATGATACCATAGACGCAATGCATGCTTGTAAGATATGATACAACGACCAGTCCTTCTGCAATGTTCATTTTTGAGTGGCTGGAGCTTGATGTATGCTTCTGTGCATTTCTTGCCTCGTTCCTTCTGCTATGTTATACATTCGCATAGTGGCATCTGCTTGTCTCTGGTCGCACCATCTAATTCGATTCAAAACATAAACATAACACCGAGGTGCTTAAAAGTTCATCTAAACTTCTTCAAACATTGGTTCGAGACTCGTTCAGACAGCACAGCACCAGAACCAGAGCTTGGCACTACCGCTAGATATACAAGAAGCTCGAGAGGAACGATCAAACAAAGACTTATTACCTGATTCGTGCCACAGGTCGAGTAAACACATATTTCGTAGAGATAGACCCAACCCTAATTACCCCAAGCGATATGACGACTGACCGCCACAAGCTCACTCTCCAAAGGGGGCGGACGCTCTCACTATTTCCACCAACCTCGGCAGAACAGACTCCATGTCGACATCACTCGTTTACATGCACCAAGCACTCGATTCATCGATCCAACGAATGCCTGAGGCCATGTCATTTTACAGTCTTCTCAGATACTGATGATAAGACGATGTATGTCACCATCGCGACTTGGATGGCTTGCCAAGCCGCGTGGCCGCACCTCATGGAAGTAACTGGTTTTGTCCATATTGGCGATCAAAATGCTTGGTATTACAGCCACTGACGACCTTAGCTGACTGCATACTCCGCCCTGTCTACGACAAAGCGAAGGTGGTGGGGGGATGGAAACGTGTGATGTTCATCTCAGAGATGGACTTCAACGCGTGTGCCTCGAATGCTTACTAGAGAGGCGGGAAATAGACTGACAATTTCACAACACACAACCGAGTACATCCCGTGTTTGGCTGTGCTGTCGCTAAGTTCCTGGTTCAAACACTGCTAGCGAATTAAGCCTGACGATCGCGGAACAGAAAGGGCACTCAGCCTTGCTCAGCCTGGCTGCGACGTCCCAGCCAAGAAAAATTACGAGCGAGTGGGTGTGTAGGTTGCAGGAACAGGAATCAGGTTTGGCTCTACACTGACCGGTCGCAGATGTATAAGGCAAGGTGGGTCCGTGGCGACGTTGTGCCACGATGGCTATTTGCAGAAACGTACCGCAGAAACGATCATGTTGCCTTCTAAACAGCATCTCTATGATCGATCTCTGCGAAGGATACATGTCCGTTCGACTTACAGACTGAAGCGGGTTGTCATACACCGCCTAACGCTCATTATCGGCATCTGCTGTACTGTGCAGTTTCTTAGACTGCATGTGGTTGCGCGACAGTCTCTAGAAGCCAAATACACTACCACTACATTTAGTGACCCTGCCGAGCTTCTAAATCGATATGACACCATATTGGATGGGGGAGTTGCAGCGAACAGGAGCGCATTGATTGCAGGCAAACCAAGCTGGCGACCTCTAGGATCTGGGTGCGAGGGCAGCACGTTTGTTTGGAATCAACATGTGATCAAGACGTTCAAGCCAAAAGGAAGCCCGCTTCGTAATTGTCTCCCATCGCAACTATCCGGGGTCCCAAAGTCGACCGCCATGCAAACATGTACGCCGGGAACCCGCTGGCCGACAGAAATACCAGCGTCCCTGGCCATGGGTACCACTCAAGGCTTCTTGACTGTCGGCGATGTCTTCTTCGCCAGCTCATCACCAGAACAGGAGGCGCAGTGGCATTTGGTCACACCACTAATGGCAGGTGGCACACTTCAGACCCTGGCAAAGACGATAGCACAGAACCAAACAGATACTGAACTGTCGATACGCACCCTGGACATTCGATACAGGCCTAGATTAGATGAGCTGCTGGTCGCGCTAGAGGAGTTACACAGCAGAGGACTCTGCCACGATGATTTGAAGCTAGACAATGTCTTTATCGATGAGCCTGGTATTGAAAAGGATGGATCGTGGCTTCTAGGCGACTTGGGTAACGTTCGCGAAACGTCTCATCCTTATCACATCTCGAGGATCTGGACGCACAGCAACAAGCAGCTACCCGACTGTCGCGCGAACGACGCGTTGCGTGTCACTAAGACGTACCTGCAGTTCTTGCGCCATGCAGTTGACAGCTCGCGAAGTACACGATCGGGGTTCGATAAGGCTTTGCTCGAGGCCAAAGAGCCATGGGCACGTCTATTGTGGCGTGCACACGGAGCCGGTAACCACCTACTGACTCATTCTGTCTTGGGGTGGTCGACCGGGGATGAGAACCCGATGAGTCTTGCCTCTTCAGATTCGGTAGCGCATGTCAGCCTTGCGAGGAGCTGGACAACTTGGCTGTTTCTGCCATTCCAGGGGTGGCGGAGTGCTCACGAACGAGCCTCTTTGTCGGTTCTCAAGATAACGGCGAGCGACGCCTGGGCAAAAGTCCTGGGTTTGACATGGATCTTGGGGGTGCCTGTCGGAAGATGCTGAGCAACAGTATGGAGTCCCCAGGCCCGTCCAGACCTGGTCGTGCTGATTGGCGTCTCGCACGAGACCCGCAAGCCATTGGTCCTATCAGTAGCATCGCCTCCGAACCAGTGTCACGTTTGAGTACACACTCTACTCCGCACTGTGCTCCATAAGCGTTGTAGCAGCAGCAATTCCAGTGCCGCAACGTGCCTGTGTAAATATCACAATGCCTGCCATCCCAACACTGCCACTATTGGATCTGTGAGACCTGTTGGCAGCCGGAAGACTCTGAGCGCTCAAAAAGTTATCATGGTGCTTTTTATAGAGCAGTACATGGTATGTATGCAAGCCTTATGCAAGACGGGAGTACGTGCAGATGAAAGAGGCATAACTCCAGATGATGTCTTGGCGCCGCATCCCAGCTAAGTAAGTTGCCTCGCTTTTGGGAGAGAGACGTCGACTCTTTCAAGCCCCAATTTGTTTGCTCAGCCTCGTGGACAATTGGGTGCCCACCAATAGTGTGCAGGTCTCACGTAATACTGTGTATTCCAAGTCACGCCAAGCTGTCGACAACATGGGACGCCTCTATTCTTGGACCGGTCTGCGGCTCCGGACCCATTGCTACAGCTCATGATGGGAGTCAATAAGCGAGAGAGAGAAACGGGCCTGCGACACCACAACCCGCCCTCGAAGACACACTCTACAACCACAAGCCTCATGCTGTAAGCACGAATGTGTACCTGCAAGCATCGCACTTCATGTACCGGCGTGACGTCCCATATTCACATGCTGCTTCTGTGACAGGGACTTAAATGCATCTCCTCCGCCCGATGAGTAGCCTTAATAAGTCGTTCAGCCTTCACCATTTGTTTAGCCTGACTCTCCATCTGACTTCATGACCATCTAGTTCGCCCATCTAGGGACAGACTGCAGACTTCTTAGACTTGCAAATCATCATGCCACAACAACAACATAACCCGGAGGCCGTCAGTCTCTGCTATCGCCCCCCATCTCGTAGCTCGAGTAATGAACAGGGACTCAAGAAGCTGGAACTCGGTCAGCATCCACAGCTGAACAAACGTGGCTGGCTACCAACTATACTCATCCAAATGGCATGCTTTCTCTGGTTAATGCCAATCGCAGCGCTCCTGACGCTGAACTTCAAGAATCACATCGTTGGCGCAAGTGCTTGGTGTCCAGATCGAGACTGCTATGTTGGTTGGTTCAACCCGGTCAGATCAGTGCCGCTGCAGAACCTAAGGAGCTTTGACAAGCGTGACCACAACCTGCTAGGAGCACTACAGTTTGTCTCAAAAGCCCTTGAGATTTGGTTCAGTCTCATCGCTGCGGCTCTGGTGTATCTCATCACTTTTCTGATCGCAGGCAAACGGGATGGCCTTCCCATTGGATACTTGACCAGACCGAGCGAGTTTGCCAACCTGCCAGGACTCTTCGATCCGCTACTCTGGAGGACCTTGCCATCTGCGTCCTTAAAGAAGGGCAAGCCAGAAAGTGCGAGATTTCGCCTGAGAATCTACCTATTTATTAGCTTCACGGTTCTTCTTTGCTTGATCTGCAATTTGATGGGCCCTGCCACGGCCGTACTGGCACTTCCAAGTTTACAATGGATCACCACACCCCTTCTGGAGCAACAAAAGTTCGTGGCTCTCAATTCAGGAAGCCCACCCAGCCTGGACAGTTCGGGGCCCTTCTCCGAGACAAATTGTACTGCAGCGGAGTTTGACAACTTGAATTTTTCTTGCACTGCCGAACCCTTTGCCGTAAGATTGGATTCCTGGATCGAGTCCTACCTTGCATCCGGCGATTACATTTCTGGTGTTGGTCAACAGGAGGGTGTGACCTTTGGTATCAACCAAACCTTCACCGCTTCAAGTCCAAATGTCTTAGTTCAGACTTACTCGGATTTGACATGGTGGGTTCCCAACCGGCAGCTCTTGTCAAGACTTAGCTACGACTACCTCACGATGAACGTCGTGTCGAATGGTTACGGCGCCGGTAATCAGTCTATGTCCGATTATCTGGATATGAATACCTACGCAGAATACAACCGCAGCGTCCAGATGATCATACAGCGTAATGGTCCGACCATCGGCGCTAAAGTGCAGTACTACTTCGACTATGACCGGACCATAAGTTCAATCAGCACCATAGACGATAGCCGCGAGGTCCGTTGTTACAGAGACTATGACCTTGGCGCTTCCCCGCTGACCCCCGACATGTCGGTGGGGAACTACACCAAATGTGTGCGAGTGGGACATGGTTGGAGCGACGATAACAAAAAAGCCGCGTTCAGTATACGTGGTGTCCAAGACTACAACACCAACACGACTGCGCCAGACATTGATGTGGAGATCTTCACGTCAGACAAAGCGGCATTCTTCAAGGACAACGTGTTGCCCTCTTGGCTACCGAGTGCATGCATCGAGTCTGGCCCTGTGTCTTCGTCACTTCATTGTGATTGGGAACGAATGTTCGCGGAGCCCGATGTCGATCTTTTCAATCGAACGCGGAACGTCGTTACAATCGAGATGACGCAACTGGCCAACCTCGAAGGCCAGGACCTTAACTTCATGCTCTCTGTGGACTTCGTGGCCTTCCTTAATTTCACCACATATACATTGGATCCGTCGCCACTAACAAATCCCATGACTCTTGTGCAGACTCTTGATCTGCCCAAGGAGGGCGAAGCCATCAAAGTTGATCCATCGTGGGTGCTGGCCGCGTGGAGCGTCGATAATGGCGGCATTCTAAACCCTGATCGCACTGCAGCCATAGAGATGGTAAGAAGCATGTCTGGCATAACCAAAAACGAATCGCAAGCCTACACCGATATGAACTACATGATCCTGCTCCCTGTTGTCGAAACACTTTCGCTAATCGACTTCACAACCGAGACGAACTTTACTTCTGACGCTTCTTCTGGCAACGCTAACACACAATACCCGATTCTCACCCGCAACGCTAAGTTGTATGTCTGGGCATTCGGCCTTGGAAGCCGGACTTCCAAGCTTGGAGTAGTGGTGGTCCTGCTGGGTGTTGCAGTGGTTCTGGCGCAAATGGTGCTTGGTTTCGTCGACCGGCGGAAGTACAGATCGCCGACGCAGTTGCTCGTGGCGGCGCTTGAGCATACCCCTTCGAACGAATTCGCCAATGTGGAGCACAACGAAGCGAAAGTGGCGAGGATGCGTTTCCATGTTCAAGGGACAATGACTACTGCTGGGAAATATGTGTTCAAGAAGATGACGCACAGTTCGTGATGATTGTTGGCTGGTGTCCTGAATCGCAACGCCTTTTTCTTTCGTGTTTTGTGTTTGGCTCGAGACTTGCAAGTATTGTATTTAGATTTCATGGCAGATGACAACCATCGCGGCGTTACTGTTTGTGAAAGAGTCTATTAATGTCGACAGCAAATTGACAAGT
This sequence comes from Melanodothis sp. VS III C KN 2, assembly GCA_019775565.1. Classification (NCBI taxonomy): domain Eukaryota; kingdom Fungi; phylum Ascomycota; class Dothideomycetes; order Cladosporiales; family Cladosporiaceae; genus Melanodothis; species Melanodothis sp. VS III C KN 2. The sequence goes on along the minus strand of JACWFM010000024.1, from coordinate 34,680 downwards.
CTTTAGATAGGGCAGAGTCACTTCTACGGGATGAGAAAGAGCACATAATCTACTCAAACTTGTCACAAGGAATGTCTCTCAGTGACTGAGATAGAAAGATTTAGATAAACAGAGAGATCGTATGCTATAAAGTAATTCTGCGCTAGAAATGAAAGTCGATTCATGACACATGTAGTAAAACTAGTAAGCCTCAACGCCCGCAAGTCGCAAGATCTGCTGTGTCATCTCCGGCTTCTCAAGGGGCTCAGTGCGGTTGTGAATGTCTTCCTTGCCGTTTCGCTGGGGTACTCCAGCCTGGCGGATGTTGCTACAAAAAGTGTTAGTAAAGATCACAGGTGAGAGGGTGGTTAGAATTTCGCTTACCAGTGAGGCCAGTGTGTGGTTCCCTGCCATGTCCTGAAGAGCTCAGCCTTCAGGTCCAGGTCCTCCTGCTTTGCGAACTTCGTGGGAGTCATGCAGATGTACTGCACGTGTCTGATGAGGTCTCCCTGAGGGAAGCATGCGTAGTGCATGGTACGGGAGTCCCAAAGGACAAGGTCACCGGGGTCCATGTTGACCTTGATCATCTCGCAGCCGCGCTTCTCGAACCACTTGACGTCCTCCTCCTTGAAGATGAAGAGGTCACGGAAGTTCTCCTCCTCTGGGGGCTTGTCCTCGTGGTCGTCCTGCTCGCGGGTCTCCTTGAAGAACTGGTCGAAGAGCTTGCTGGAGCCCTTCATGACGATGAGGCCACCGTCATTGGGGCCGTTGGGCTGGTAGTTCAGGAGACCCTGAACACACTGCATGCCCTTACGCTCGGGAGACTGGTCACAGTGGGGCCAAGGGGACCAGGTAAGGTCCTTCTGGCGCGGCAGTGTGATGTTCTGGCCGTCGAACGACACGGTGAGCTCCTTGGTCCCCCAGAGCTTCTCGAAGACATCGACCACCTTAGGCTCTGTGCGGGCTTCCCAGACGTACTTCTCGTGGTTGGATGCGTATCCGAAATACATGCCACCCTTGAAGGACACGGGAAGGTGGTCCGCAGTCCATGTGGATTCATCGTTGGGATCGAAGCCAAGGCCGAAAGATTGCAGCCACTCGATCTGCTTCTGACGGTAGTAAGCTGCACGCTCGGGGGTGATAACGCCCTTTACAACGGCGACACCGGTCTTGTGGAACTCATCGCGCCAGTCGCCGTATTGCTTGGATGCATCGTGCTGGATGAGATCGACGCCAGAATCGGGGATTGGCTCAGCGTGAGGCGCCATCGTTACTTTTGTGATGTTGTAGTGTGTCGGGAGCTGGTGGTCGGAAGAGAAGGCCTATTGTTTGTTTGCCTTGGAGTGAGTTGCTTGGAGTGAATAATGATTGTTGAATGATCTCGAGAGGCGTGAGCTTATGTATCTTGTCGACTGGCTGGAAAATTGTACCTTCGGTTCGCAACATACCGGTTCAGTGTATCTCCGTCAACCCCGTTGTCTGCCCCCTCCCAGTCCGACCCTCCGACTGCGAACTGGACCCATCATCACAAGGACAAGGGGACGAGTCAAGGACCCTCAAACATCCGCCGCACAGACAAGGTTCGAGAGAGCGCGGGGGTGTGGAGTGTGGGCCCGGGGCGAGAGGGGGGTTTTGTGGGGCGGATACAACAGCACGGACTCTGATTCGGTTCGGTTCAAACGTGTTGTTCGGCTGTGTCAGGGCCTCGACGTGTGTTCCGCAGCAGAGTGGAGACGCGGCAATTGGACTACCAAAGTGTGCTCGGAATCAGTGGACAGTCAAATGATACCGTTGCTAAAAGAAAGCGGCTCATACGGTGCAAGTCCACAGTCGGGTTCACAATCGGAGATGTCTATCATAAGTTGACCACCGTCACCCTCTGTCTTAAACTTTTTGTGTTTCGTCGCTATCCCAAAGGCCTTCATCAATCACCAGTCATCGACGTCACATATGATGACCATCAGTCAAAATGCCTCGGGGGGCCATACCAATCAATTTCAAGGAGATCGGTCTACCACCGGTCGACCACAACAATTGTGCAGGCTCTAAAGGGCATGGCTGGTACATCCGTCTTTGCATCATCCAATAGCCGATAGCAGTACTTCAGCCACATCATCCGGCTGCTATCTGTCTTTGAAAGGCTTTGGTAACATCTACGGTGAACAGTTCTGCAGAAGTGGCAGGGTTTAGATAAGTACCTTCGATCTGATCCCCCGAGAGATTGCGAAGGGCAGGCTATTGTTGAAGACTTCTCGGAGTTGTACAGGATTTACCTTTTGGCCAACGGGTACTGGAGTGACAGGCGGGCTGACATGACCAAGAACAAGTATCCCGTCCTCATCTCCGGGTCCGGTCTCTCTTGCGTTTGCAATATGGAAGTTGTACGAGCCTGGACGGAACTGCCACACTACAACAAACGGATCTACTGGAGCTCTAACCAGGGGTTGTACGAGCTTTAGTCTGAAGTCAGCAGACGAGCGACCGAAGAAGTAGTTTCTAGAGTTCCCACTTCCCAACCCGGATACCGAGTACGGCCTGGCCACCACAGCATCCGAACAAGCGAAGAATGCTATATACCGCCCTGAAGATTCTGCCGACGTTGTGGACTTCGGCTATACCTTCGGAGAGAAGATCAGACTGATTGATCTGACGACAGCAACTCTACGTGTATTCCAAAGATGAGAATAACATGTTTGTCTCCGTCAACCTGTGTGGACCTGCCTGCGTAAGCGGGACAAGGATGATAACATGCTCATGCAACTTACGTTACGAGTCAATTGCCGAAATTCTTGAGAGGGAGATGACCAGCTTGATTAGATCAACACGTATCTTGAGTGCTTCGTACCGTGCTTTCGATGAGAAGCGCAGCATTCGCCAAAGCTGCCTCTTCAATGCTCACGACAAAGAGGAGAAGGATCACCTCTGAAGAGATGGCACGTCCCGAGATCGGCGTTTGGACCACGAGAGAGAGTGTGAACAGTAGGGAGGATTAACTTTCTTGGTACCAGATAGAGTTAGCATTACAGCCTCTAGAAGCATTGTATCTCAAAAATCTTTATCCAATCGAACACCAGATGTCCTGTCTGATCCCCTACATTCGGATTTGTCACCCAAAGGACTGGCCAGTGGCGGGAGACAGACCAGAGTCTCGGAAATACAGATATTTGCATCCTAGCACTGACGAGTGAAACCCAAGAAGTGCACTCACAGAATCTGGAGCATGGCATTCTAGACCGAACAGAACTACCAAAAGATCGATTGTATCGAGCCGAGAGGAATTTAGTATGCTCGTTTGCACGTTCCACACTACACTACAGGATTATGGCGTGTGAACGCACAGCTCGAAGAGCATGACCAGAAGAAAGCATAATGGTAGAGAACGGCCAGATGCTCATCGAACACACGATGGCCAACCCACGTTTCCGGTGGACATGTATCTGTTTGTTGTAGACATCGGATCGCAAGTCGTTCGAACGAATGCTTTCCGAGAACAAGGACACCAGACATCACGAACGTTTCTTGCGAGGTCTCGGCACGGTTAGTTAAGCCGCTTGCCCACTCAAACCGTACGCTTTCTGGGGTCCGATAGGTGACGTCCACTCACCCCGTATCCGTTGTGCACTAATTCATACTTTCCCCCTCTTCATCTGGGGAAACTGGGGAAGACATGTGGGGATTGCCATGTGGTCGTGATTGTTGTCGCCATCAGAATGTCCTTGGCTGCTGCTGCCGACCGAACGTGAGCCCTTGCAAACCTTGAGTGAGAGATAAGGCTCCGAAACCTTGGATCGTGGCGTTCTCGGAGCGATATGTATATTGCTGAGTGTGCTCCCCGTCGATCAGGACTCAATCCTCACAGACTCATCGAACTGAGTTCAACCAGCTTCTTCACACTTCATTACACCTCCAGCCACAGGCAATTTGTCTAGTGACAATGGCCGCAGCTCCCTCGAAGGCGACCGACACCATGCGCAAAGATGTTGAAATCGACATGGTGGAGCGATGTGGAGATTCGAGCAGCGAGGACTTGGCCGAGATCGCCAAATCGACGACTATGGGTACGGTCACTATCAGCGATTCTACAGACACCATCCTCGTGCCGACGCCGAGTGCTGATCCAAGAGGTAAACACAATTCTCAAAGCTACACATACTATATACGAGATGTACTAACGAGCAACGTAGATCCACTCAATATGCCGCTTTGGAGGAAGAAGTTATTGGTAGTGCTTGTCTCTATTTGTATGGTCCTACAACTACTTCAGTGGATATTATTAACACATATTTAGTCTCGGCCGTTGGTTTGTCGATGGTTTCCGGTTTTGGAGGTTTGCTGGGCTTCTACATCCCAGGTTATGTCGAGAGTGCGTTCCTTACAACACGTTAACTACCGGTTTGCAATTGAAGCTGACTTGCTGTTACAGAGGGAGCGACCTTCGCCGATATCACTCACCTGATGACATTCCCGACGATGTTTATGGGTGTTGGCAATTTGATTTGCATGCCGCTTGCGCTGGCTGTGGGCCGCCGACCGGTCTTCCTTGCCTCTTGTCTCATTCTGGTCTTGGGCGGCGTTCTTGCTGCCTACTCCAAAGACTATGAGATGCACCTTGGCGTCAGAATGCTCCTGGGTGTTGGTGCGGGAAACAGTGAGGCTCTCGTACCGATGATGTGAGTACAATTGATAATTATTTTGCAACCATACGCTAACGACACATCACAGGATCCAAGAAGTCCACTTCCTCCACGAACGCAGCACATGTCTCATGTGGCAAGTCGCTGGCCAGACGATCATCAGCGCCCTCCTCGGTCTTTTTGCGTCCCCCATCGCCGGCGCCATCGGTCCTGCAAACTGGTACCTTCTGGGCACTGGCCTCTCCGCAGCGGTGTTCGTCATCTCGTTTGTGTTCATCCCAGAGACAAGATATGAGCGCCCACTGGAGGCATACCAACAGCAAATAGATGCGGATGGTAAGGAAGTGCCTCAGGTGGCAGTGAGAATTAGCCAGCGCCCGGCTCTGGACTATGAGAGATACCAGGACAGGACAGTCTGGTCGGACATGAGAATCTTCGTCGGCAAATTCGATTGGGCTGAAGGCCTCTATTCGCTCAAGGTATACAATTTTGTATGGCTATCACAGGCTGACCAAAAGCTGACTTGAGATCGCAGAACACTTTCCAAATTATGTTGTTCCCCGGTGTCCTGTGGGCATTCTGCTTGAACGGGTTCACCCTGGGAGTGAATATCGCTATTGCGACTACATACTCGACCATTGTCTCCGCACCACCATACAACTGGCCTGACAAGTCTGCAAGCTACGTCAACGTGGCCCAGATTGTTGTCGCTCTCGTGGCACTGCCTCTACTTGGCAATGGTTCCGACTATGTTATCAAGTGGCGTGCGAGGCGCAACGGTGGTGTTCACGAGCCCGAGGCCCGTCTTCTTCTGCTGTGGATCCCCATCGTCATTGCGATCATATCATCCGTCCTGTATGGTCTCGCTGGATCGAACCCGGAGAAATTCCACTGGTTTGCGATCGTCTTTGCCTTCGGCGGATACTACTTCGGCTTTGTTGGAGCTAACATCGCTGGTATCACGTACTTGCTCGACTCTTACCCTGCGCGAGCAGGCCCCTGCCTCGTGGTAATTACCGCGCTACGTGGTTTCGTCAGCTTCGGTACCAGCTACGGTGTCGCTGGCTTCATTGAGACTGCCGGATACGACGGCTCTTTCGGCGCGTATGCAGGAATTACTGCAGTTCTGGGGCTCCTCGGTATTCCCATCTACTTCTACGGCAAGCAAATCAGGCAATTCACTGGCAGGTGGGCCGTTGCGGAGCGCACGGGAAAGCCTTCGATGGCACGTTAGAGGTCTGAAGACTTCGATTACAGTTTCGCTGGATTCTGTCGAGGTGTGAACGGAGAAGGGGGCGAGGAAGACATCTTTGCAATCTTTGTATAGTCGTTTCAAGCTTATGATTCTGCCAACGAAGCAAATGTTCGTTACGATACACAAGCTCGCAATCACTAAGCGCGTTGGTGAATTTGAGTGGTCTGTCTTGTGCCGAGTTTGCCTTGGTGTTGATAGATGGCTTCGCACGTGGGTGAAGATCGATGTATATCGGCTGTAAGCAAACCTAAGGCAATCGGCACATTAGTTCAAAGTATATTTGTGCCGGACTATGATTCTTGGTTAAAGTCCTGAGGATGCCTCTTGGGGAAAGCGAGGCGAGCGATGTTTGTCGACAAACCTTTGTCGCAAGTCTGCACGTCCCCAGCATTTCCGTGTGTTAATACCATCTCGCATGGGTACTGTACCAATTTTGCCATTGAAATACTGGTAGGATGGCACGAGCATCTCAGCAGTGGTTGCACTGCTACTATAAAGTACGAGCATAAGAGCATTGTCGTTACCGCTGAGAGAAGCACATAGCCCAATGGCCAATGTGTAGACGACTTGTGAATCGTGACAGCCAGTTCGGAGGGTGGCCGGCGCCTGACTCATGTCTTCAAGACAATGCTCCAATCCGAAGGCTCTAGACCGGGCTGACCAGTCCCAAGCCGGTATGTTCCGTAAAACCTGCACGACACGACACGCGAACCCACCTCCACACGTTTCTACGCCACCTCCACACCTTCACTCCACCCTTTCCGTGGCGGGGGTCGTCAAACGCGCCCTCCCATCGTTCCGGTTCATAATAGGAGTGGTCCCCCACACACGCCGTGCGTGCTGCGTACATTTTACGCAATCCTACTCGCTTACTATCAAACATGGTTGTCGAAACCTCGCGAGCGCAAGCTGCGAGCGGTGTGAAGGCAACATATGCATGTCAAGTGTGTCATCGAGCCTATGAACGATTAGACCACTTGAACAGGCATTTGGACTCACGTAAATACAGCCGTGAATGCAAGCTCTTTCGCCCGCTAACGGTTTGCAGATCGGAATGTGAGGTCCTTCAAATGTTCCGAATGCCCCAAAGCGTTCAATAGGAGGTTAGTCATTACCTGTCTGTCTCTCTGTGGGAATACAATGTTTTCCATTGCTGGGCTATGATGATATCAGTGCAAGGTAGATACGCTACTTGCCAGTCCCGCTGACATCCACCAGGGATCTTCTTGTCAGGCATCAGGTGAACCACAAGACAAATGCAACAGAGGACGGTAGTAGCCCAGATCGCACCTCGGAGCGAGCTATCAGGGCCTGCGATGCTTGCGTTAAGTCGAAGTTGAAATGTGGTATGTTACCTTTTAATGTATCTCAGCGGCATCAGTCGATCGGACGTTCACGAGGCTCGATTGCTGATGCTCTAAAGGAAATGAACGCCCATGTAAAAGATGCCAGAAACGCGGTATCGCCTGCTCAAGCGAATCGCTGGAACAGCTCTCAATGGGAGGCCCTGTGGACAGCGTACCCATATCAACCTCTTCAACTTCAATACAGCTGGTACGCGCCGGAGAGGACGCTACGGCCGTCTCCACCAATCCGGCAGAGAGCAACCTCATGCCCAACCCTTCATCTTCATTGCTGCTGGCGCATGCCAGAGAGAGCCCTGTGGCTACCTCCATTAACGCCTCTGAGAGCGACCTCATACTCGCTTCTTCATCTTCACTACAGATGGCACACGCCAGAGAGAACAACACGGCGGTCTCTATCGGCGTCAACGAAACGATGACAGAATATCCGCCAGAGACCATGTACAGCATCGCACCTTTGGCAGACTCTGTGGACGCCTGGCCCCAGATGGATTTTGACCTCAGCTTTCCCAGTTTTTTCGAGTCGATCATGGTTCCCGAGCACGATTGGGTTGGTGCTGGCGAGGTTCAGTTGCCGCCAGATCTGGCGACAGTGATACCAGACTACGAAGAATGGCCTGGATCGGGAGATATCTTTGGATTCGACTTTTCTGCAGCCTTCCAACAAGCTATGCAGCCTTCTCCGGTCAACCACAATGACACAATTGAGGAACGAAATACCATTACAAACGATACTGTAGTTGCGAACTCTTTGACCAACAATGCACGCCAACGGTATGACATCTTTAAGAAGTCTCCTTGGTAAGCACTAGATTTTTTGAGCGTATGTTCGTTTAGCTAATCTTGCACCAGGCTATGGAAGCCAACGTCGAACTCGCATGCTTTCAGCGAACACAACAGAATCCAAGTTGACAACGAACAAGTCGATATCGCCGCGTCGCCTCATCAGAACTATTCGACTACCCTCATGTTCCCGGATGAGCTACTTTCTTCTTCGCGGGACCAGATGTTTCGACTAGTCGTGACCACAGCGGATGCAAAAGTGTCGGTGCCAACGTTTCCATCCGTGGAGTGTTTGGACATTCTTGTAAAAGTCGGGATAGCGAAAAGGCTGGAAACCGACGCCTGGATACATCCGTACACATTCTCTTCTGAACGCACCCGCCCGGAACTCCTGATCGCACTTGTTGCTGCTGGGTGCGTATGCTTTGGTGTCCCGGCGGTCAATCGTACTGGATTGGTCTTACTCGAGATCGCTCGTGTAGCTTTGAATAAGCTTCTTGAAGAAGATAACAGCGCGATAAGGGATCTACAGTACTTGCAAGCTTCTATGATTTGGCTCGACGTATGTGGCTTTTGCGGACATAAGCGTAAAATGGAGATTGCAGAGAGCAACCTACAGCCTCTCGTCACTGCTCTTCGCCGCTTCGGCAAATTCGACAAGGCTGCTTATGAAACGGTCACTCCAACTCCAATTGACACTACCGAGGAGATCGAAGCAAAGTGGCGGCGCTGGGTACATGAGGAGTCGTATAAGCGACTTGTACACCACCTATTCGAACACGATATGCTCATGGCCATGGCGAAGCATCGACAACCTTTGATCTCGTACGCGGAACTCTCGGTGCCCTTACCCGCGTCGAGGAATCTGTGGCTAGCACCTTCTGCTGAGGTCTGGCACAAGCTCTTCATGGAAAGCCCAGAACCTACGCAGAGTGATCATCGATCAATGAGGTCGATGCTTGCAGACCAGAAGCCGCTTTCGTGCTTGCCTGGACAATATGACCACGGACTTGCGACCACTATGTATCTTTACGGCATATCAGCGCAGACATGGGAGTATAATCAGCAGTCTATATTAATGGCTACTGGTAACGACGACGACGCTTCCCTTCAGCTCTGGATGCAGAGTCGGCATCAATCACTGTACCAAAAATTAAAGAGTTTGACAGTTAATCTCGAACATTCGCCCGCTACTGCTCACCTGACCTGGCAGTACCAGATGATGAGCTTACATGTCAACGTCGATACAGTTGTCCGCTTCGCGGGCAAATGCGGTGAAGTGGAAGCACACTGCGCGTATCAAGATCTACGGCTGTGGAGCGTTGAGAAGTCAGCGCGTATCGCCATATGGTAAGTCACCTCGCTACACATCTGCAGCTACAAAGATGCCTATGACTGGCATACTGTGGTCATATGATATCTAATAGATTTGTTCTTCTCAGGCATGCTGGTCAGCTTTTACGTGCCGCCAAAGCCGTTCCTCCTTTCCAGATCAGAGGTGCAGATGCTTTCGTCACATATCATGCGCTTATGGTACTGTGGGTGTATGGTATGATGCTACGCGATACAGCTCGACGAACCGGTACAAACACCCCTGTCCGTGGCAACAACAACAAAGGACAGTTGCCGACCCGACCAGCACTCCAGTTGGCTGCCGAGGCAAATGTGTTCCTAGATGATGCTTTGAACAACCCTCAGATGGAAGGCTTCCTGTACATGGGCAAAGGACGCCCAACACTGCGGTATCCTGACGGACGCATTTGTGAGCTACGCAATCCAGCGAGTGTGCTCAGTCTAGGAAGCAAATTGCTCGAGAACAACTGCCCTGGCGAAAGCCGAGGCCGCTTGCCTGCAATGATCGAGAGCCTGTGTAATTTATTAGATGAGTTGGGAGCTTTGAAATGAGCGACTGCATGGCCGACGATATCACGAAACCTTGCATTTATAGACCTGTAGAGTGAAGGGTTCCAATCACTACAGTGTCTCAAAACTTACAGACGCTCGTAGTCTAGCTTCAAGGTCCGTATTACTCGTTCTGCCACTGAGAGGCTACTAGCGTATGGAGCTTGGACCTAAAGCTCTTGCGCTCAAGTTGATTTACAGCCAAACATTGCCTGTATTCTAAACGCTGTTTTCAACGTGCTAATACTATAGGCAAAATAGGAATTCTAGGGTCTAGAGACCATTGAGAGACTATTCGTATCACCAATCAAGATCAACAGCGATTGTACTAATACCGATGATTACAGGGACTAAGTAGCCTTTCTTGCCACCGAGAGTCCATACAAAAACTTGAGCGCAACAGCTGTAGACTGTGAGATTGGGTTGTACCCTTCTCCGTACCTGTGTACAACAAAAGACGCCCGGGCACTATTGAAGCAATCACACGTCACTATGACTGTCATCAGCATTCTTGAAGCCACCCTGAGGGGAATGCCAAACCTATTCCGAACACTAAGGATCACGGTTGACTTGGATAGGAAATGAACATAATGCTTAGATATCGCTATGCTGACAAAGTTACAGAAACATCCAAACACCTCATTCCAAGTTTTGCTCCCTCAAGACCGTTTACTCTAAGCGCGAACGGCTTGCTCCTCTGTGGCCGAAAGTCCAGCTGCAGGGTTGATGTAAGGAATGCCGGTCAGCTTGTAGGTGCGCTCGTTCCACTGCGGCTTGTTCACAGGCTCGAAGCGGTTGTGAGGATCGTCCTCACCATCTCTCTTCGCGACGTTAGAGCCGGTGTGCCTGGCATTGGGCCAGTGCGTAGTGCCGACCCAGCGCTCGAGAGCATCCTTCTTACGGAGCAGGTCCTCCTGTGAAGCATCTGCTACGGGCATGTAGCATGTGTAGATGCAGAAGCGCGGCTGTGTGGTCTCAGAGCTGAGGTTGTAGTGGGGAGTCCTTGAGTCCCAGAGAAGGAGGTCACCAGGCTCGGCGCAAAGCTTCTCCCACTTCAGGCCCTTGTTCTCGAGCCACTTCATGCCGTTCTCGGTGAAGCCGAACCATTCGTTGGTCCAGGCTGGGATCTTGGGCTCATCCTTCATAGCCCGGTGGAACTCCTCGGAGACGGCATGTCCACCCTTACAGACGATAAGACCGCCGTCCTTAGGTCCGTTAGGCAGAAGGTTCACCAGGCCCTGCAAGCAGCGGAAACCAGGCTTGAGAGGATCCTGGTCTTGGTGAGGCCAGGGAACGTTCTTGGGGATGTCTGTGCGGCTAGAGTATCCATGTTAGCAATGGGTTCTCGCATGACGTTAAGGATATGGACTTACTTGGGGAAGCCGAAGTTCACTGCATCGAAGGAGACGATGAGGTCTTTGGTGTCGTAGACCTTCTCGAATGCATCGACAACGCCTGGCTCGCCACGAATACCCCACGCAAAGTCTTCGTGGGTCACAGCGTACTGTAGGCACATGCCCTTCTCAGTAATGCTTGGGAGGTTGTCTTTGTGGATGGTTGAAGGATCATTGCGATCGAAGCCGAGCTTGCTACACACATGAATCAGTCGACTGTACCCAACATGTCAATTGGAGGAGCACATACAAGCCTTCAAGCCAGTCATACATGGCGTTCGCATATCCGTCAGCTCTCTCGCGAGGAATGGCGCCCTTGACAATGGCGTAGCCATCGCGGATCAAATCGTCACGCCAGTCTCCGTAGTTTGGGGCTACACCATCCTTCAAAGCAGCGGTCAGCTTCAGAGTAGGCTGAGCCTCAGTGACTGTGGTGGTAGTAGTTGTGGACATCGTTTCTCGATGTGTAAGAATGTAGACTATTGGCTGAAGTTGGTCGATAAGTCGTGAAACAAGCGTACGAAGAGATGTTGTTCGGTATACCGGAGTGAGTGGTCCCAAGAATAGTCAGACAAGTATCGCTTGGAGAGTTATATCAATACTCGTACATGCCAATCATCCGATGCAACTATCATAGTTCCGATGGGTATGGCCAGCCCACATGTCCGTCCGCATGTCCCGTAATCCGAGCCCGCCATCTTCGGTCGGAGAGGGGGTGGACAGCATCATGCGGATCAGGCAAGTCAGGGTCCGCCACATGAATGGTGCTCGGAACATCATAACGACCAATGTGATAGCGTTTCATACGTGATGGTAAGCAATGTGGATCACGGAAGCGTGTGCTGAAGTACTAGCTGTACGTCGCTTCCGTGAATTGTAATTATCGTTTCCACAGGAGTTCTTCAACATGCTGTCCGCCACTTTGCGATCAACTCTCTCGCTCGCAGCTTGTGCATTTGCCTTCACAGTATCATCAAGCTCTACTCAAGATGTCGTCGTCAACGCCATTCCGGATCATCATCAGCGGAGGAGGTATCGCAGGCATGTCAGCAGCCATAGCCCTCAGAGCGCCCGGACGGGAGATCACAATACTCGAACGATCCGCATTGGCATCTGAGATCGGCGCAACTATCTCATTGCAGCCCAATGCTTCCAGGATATTGCAGAGCGTCTGGAACGTGGACAGTATGAAAGAGGCGAGGGGAATTGTGGATCATGGTTTCAGGATCTTCAACACGGACGGACACATGGTCAACTCCGTGCCTCTACTCGACAAACAAGAATACGGCGGACAGCGAGTGATGTATCACAGGCAAGATCTGCACTCATGTCTCATAAGAGCGGCAACTTCGAAGGACCGAGCGGGAAGCCCAGCGAATATTCGGACATCATCCAAGGTCGTTTCCTGCAATTACGTCCAAGGTTCTGTAACCTTGGACAGTGGAGAAGAGCTCTACGCAGACCTCATGTAAGGGTGCCTACTAAAGAACCAGCATGGACCCTTTGCTAACCATACTTTCACCAACAGAGTAGCTGCAGATGGCATCCACAGTACGATACGTAAATCGCTACTTGGCGAAATCACCCCCAAGCCAACGGGTCTGTCGGCATATCGCCTCACCATACCTACGGAAAAGCTCGAGCGAGAAACCCCAGAATTTTGCAAGAAGATGGACCCAAGACAACCTTTTACATCCATGATGATGGCGCATGACTGCCGCTTGATCATGGGACCGGCCCGAGAAGGGAGTGTGTGGAGTATTGTAGGCCTGGTTCCTGATGCTCGCATGAACGAAGATGCCGACAGCAAACAGTCTTGGGTATCAACGGGCGACCTCAATCTCATGCTTGACACATTCAAAGATTTCCCGGAGTGGATGAAGGATGTCTTCAAGCAGACCGACGATCTTGGCCTTTGGCAATTGCGAGACATCGATCCCCTGACCACTTGGACGAAGGGCAAAGCCATTCTCATAGGCGATGCTGCCCATGCGATGTTGCCAACACAGGGTCAAGGTGCCAGTCAGGCTCTCGAGGATGCTGAAGCACTCGGCGCGTTCTTCGAAGGCTTCGACAAGGATTCAGATGCCGCCGAGCCAGTCGAGCAGATTCTGGAGAAGATCTTCAGATGCAGATACGAGCGGGCAAGCTTGATTCAGAAGTACAGCCGAGATGCGGCGAAGCCAGCAGCTGTGAAGGAGACCAAAGAGGTCACGATGTGAGTACATGCGATCTGTGCTGTCCATAGAGCAATTGACTGACAGATCTACAGGCGGCCAGATGAGTTCATGGACTACAACTGTATGTACAAGGGAGCCAAGGCGTGGGCTGCAAGCCATTCGACAATGGACAGCATGCCACAGATGAGCGGCACACCGGTGCAGGTGTGAGAAAATGATGAATCTCTTCGACAATGATATTACGTCGGATGCTTCGTATGCGCTGAAATGTAGCCCAGAAGATAGTACATATTGACCACAAATAATCAGTTTAACGACATCTCATTACTCGTAATACAACGGGCCTTCAAAAGGTGCACATATCGTGCTCGAATAGTTCTGCTGAGTTTGCGCCAGCAGCTTGGAGTGTTTAGGAGCGATGACCGGTGGTTCGCCCGTGTCAGTAGACAAATCGATGATCACTGTCGCTTCGCTCTCATCATTCTTGCGATAGGCCAGGAAGTCCGGGCTCTAAAGATCTAGAAACTCGAACTCGCCATACACAAACACATCTTTGTGTGATTTACGCAGGCGAACCATCTCGGTCCAGAAGGAGTACCCGCTGTCGACATCGTTCATCTGATTTGCGAGGTTCATGTCGAGATTGGCCGAGGGTGTCCAAGTTGTAGCGTTCGACGAGAATGAGCCGGAGCGATCCTAGTTGAAAGGCGTTCTGGCGTTATGGCGAGGAAGGCGTGTAAGGTTGTAAAGAGCTTCGGCAACATTTACTACGTTTTTAACGACGCCATTGTAGTTTGAGATGCTGTTTGCGTCTTGATAGTCATTAATGGTCCAGTTACTAGGGACATTGATCATGCCAATTTCCTGTCCTTGGTAAAGGAACAACGTACCCGGAAGGGTACTGAGCAGCATCGCCAATGCTTTACCAGTCTGCACGCGGTGCTCCGGGGAGTCATCGCGGAATCGACTGGTCGACTGGTCGAGCGCGGCAGGTCATGGTTCTCCAAATATACTGAGTTCTATCCATCTCCAACCGCGCGGCTACCTGCTGCCCGAGTGAAGTTGATGGCGTCTCGCCAGGCGGTTAAGTTGCAGGCGGTAGGTTTGTACCCGTCACACCCGATGTCACACATGCTGGTCAGGAACATAAAGTTGACTTCCTTGTGCGATGCACCGATATACTCCTGTACGGACGTCATGTTATCGGACATGCCGTACTCGCCGACTGTGAAGGTGTGACGTCCTCCGAGGCATTCCCGATTCATGTCTCTCAAGTACTCATGCTCATGCGGGCCATCATGGTACAGAGGTCGGACATCATGAAGACCAGTGTCGTTCGCTGGTACGTCGGGAAGCCCTTCAGGCTTGGAGAAGATCGAGAAGGCGTCCATGCGAAAACCGTTAACGCCAGAGTCAAGCCAGAAGTTCAGGGCGTCGTTGAAGATTGCTTTTCTGTTGGTGGCGGCATTCCAGTTGAGATCTGGCTGTAAGTCGTTGAGCAGACCAAGATAATACTCGCCGGCGCGATTATCAAAATGCCAGGTGCTTCCACCATTGCTACCAAGCCAATTGTTCGGAGGCGCTGGCGTTCCGTTGGAAAAGATCTTCGGCTCTCTCCAGAGGTATCAGTCGCGCTACTGTTTTTACTGCTTGCGTGCTTGTCACTTGTGTGGTTGATGATAAGGTCGAACGGGCACCGCATGCCAAGACAGTGAACCTCCGAGACGAAATCTTTGATGTCTTCGAGACTGCCTTCAAAGATGTCGTTCACAGATTTGTAGTCACTGATGCCGTAGCCCATGCCTTGCAAAGGAGAGTCGTAAAATGTTGGAAGCCATACGATGTCCGCTCCGAGGTCATGGATCTGATGAAGCTTGCTGGTGATACCCTTGATGTCTCTCCAGCCGATCGAACCATTGCTTCGACTCGCCTTTAAGCTAGCCGGGTAGACCTGATATACAACGCCTTTTTTTTCACCATGCTTGGGAGTGATTGCCGGCAGCTGCTGCCAAAGAAAATGCCGCGAGCACCAAGATGGATGAAGTGATATGCATGGCGTACGAAGACCAGCTGTTGTGTGCGCAGAATCGTATTTGGAAAGCACAACTGCTTGTATGTCGACCTGGTCCCGATCTCCAAGTGGTGGCCTTCGTCATGACTACCACATCGTGGCCCATAGAGACGGAACGGTAAGATGGTGTAGAACGATTTGTTTACCCATCTGGACAGTTTCACCGGAGATCGACAAGCACATCTACATGCACTCAACATCTCCTCCGAACTTAAGGTACCATCAAGTCGTTATTTTCGACAAGAGTACCTCCTGCCTCCGTATCGTTTCTCCGACCTTTGCTTGTTTCAAGCGATGAGCTCCAGCGAAGGCAACCACGTTCGCTTTTGCCAAGCTGCCGATTCTTCGAAGCTTCGTTAGTGCCGGGTTACAACGCCTTGTATCTCGATGTCTGCATACAATGCCTTCTTGACACCTTAACCAAGGATAACAACTCTACGATAGCAATTCAGATGTATCTTTCGCCAGACTCCCTAGTCACCTCGGCAGCATCTAGCAAGACAGGCGGGAGGTTCTTGAGAGCAATGCCTTTCCCAAGAAATCAAACAGGCCATAGTTCTACTAGTAGTACATGGAGACGTGCATTCTCCCTAGCAGTATATCAAACTTAAGTATTTCACGTCTTCGAGGACCTCGGCAGTGTCGGAGGTATTGACATCACGCTGCTTGTTTTCGAATCAAATCACTACACCATACCACCTTCCCAAAACAGCAATCGCACCAACTCCCGAACCCCCCAAACCCAACCTAAACTCTCCTCTCCCAAATCCACTCCCAGCCCTGCTCCTCCCACGGACACCAGCGGTTGCCCAAAGCCTATCGCCTTCGGCCGACGAGCAAGCCGCGAAACCCCCGGGCCCGAACATTTAGACTTCCCATCAACTCGTATATATGATACCCATTTCCACGCAGAAAGTCATCTGCGCAAATCACGAGCTACACGAACCTGGTGGACACTAGCGGACTGCCGCAGTTAAGGTTGTTGAAGGATGAGGTCAATAAGGGTTTCAGGATAGAGTTGGGGATCGATTTTTTAGTTGGATCCGAGAGTGTGGCTCGACCATAGTTTGGGAAGGACGTGGGCGGAGAGGGAGGGACCGCAGAGATTTGCGGTTTGCTGGAGGTCAATCGGCACGTGATAGCACACGAGGCATAGGAACGGGATTTGGTTGCGGGTTGCGCGAGGAGCCTCAACTGATGGGTAGGCTCACCGTCCTTATGCCACAAATGAAAGAGTAAATACAGTGTTCGCGAACGGTAAGCGTTCTGCACACGCTGATTACATTGTGCAGCACAATCAAACGGTCTCACATCTCAAGTGATTTTCAATTGCTGATGAAGGCTCATGCTCCATGTCCCCAATGCATAGATTAGATGACTTTCTGGCCTCCTTTCACCGCCCAACCTCAGCCCATGCCTTGCCGATGAGACGTACTCGTACATTCCGTAATTCAAACTCCATAACTCCTACGCTTTGTTCATTCATATTTTGCCATTTTCCATCTCCCATCCCAACCTAGTACCTCTGTCCGCCATAAGGCATGGCTCCAGGTGTCATGCCACCTCCGTACGCACTCGCGCCGCCGAAGCCGGGTGTTGTGTAGCCTGGGTCGGCTCCTCCGCCGCCGTAGGCAGAGCGGTTTCCACCGTATGCACTTTGTCCGCCGTACGCGCTCATACCGCCTCCGTTCATCAAATCTGGGCTCTGGCCGCCGTGCAAGTCGAGAGCGGAAGGCTGCGACGGGTCGCTTGCGTCTCCCAGCTCCTGAATAACACCTGCGAGCTTCTGCTGCAGGACCTTGATACCCTGGTGTAGGATGGTGTCTGGAGGCATGGCTCCGGTACTCTCGAGATTGAAATAGAATGTGTGTGGTTCTGCATCGTAGTCGAAAGGCTCGCCTTCTTGGGGAGGGGCCTCCATGGGACCGTTCTTCACTGGGTCGGGCCACTCGGTCTTCGGATCGACCTCGTACCAGAGTGTGGTGTGGCGGAGCTTGTTCCAGGGGTCGTATTCGAAGCCTACAGCCGCTGTGGGTGCCCATTTCGAGTGTTCCTTCGCGATACCTTTCTTTGCGACACAGCGAAGGCGGAGATCTTGTCCTCGACGGAGCTTGCAAATCAGAGGTCCGTTGCGATCTTCATCGGAGCAGATGGGAGTGCCGAGTTCAGGCAAGACGTCGTCGTCGGCAGAGGGATGAGGCTGGTAGAGGGGCGCGCCGGTCTGTGATTCGATAAAAAGGTCTTTGGCGTAGACGTGCAAGTGTTCGTCGGAGTTGCGGTTCTGGACATTGAGGCTGAGGACGACAGAGCACCGTTCGCAGTATTTGTCGCAGTTCTCGCAGTCGCGGGAGTAGAGCAGGTCGTCGATGTTCTTTGCGCTCAGCGGGAGCAGACCGAGACGGTGGGCAATGAACTCATCGGCGAGGACGGTGTTGTTCGACTCGATTTCGACCAGATCAATGGCGATGGTGGCAATCTCGGCCAGCATAACACGGCGCACCGTGTTCGCAAAGGCAAGCGTGGTATTGCGGAGGGTGAAGTCGATGACCTCGTGGTTCATGGTGCGGATCGTGACCTGCGGGCCAGAGTCGGAGTTCTCAGGGCTCTCGCCATAGGGATCATACTCGTAGCCGTTCATCCTTGCAAAGTGTTGTTGGATGTATTGATCGAGAATGTCGCAAAGTGAGGATGTGCCTGTCTTGGTGATCTTGGGCCTGTGTTCGCGAAGCAGCGCGTTGCGGCTCAGCGGAAGCTCCCGGCGCGCGACGGAACTCAAATTCCTTGAGCCCCGGAGCCCACTTGAGTTCACTCTCACAATCGCTCCTTCCTCACAACAACAAGCCAAGGTCGCGTCTTCCTCAGTTGCGACTTGATATCGGAATTTTGTCTGAGCACGTGATAGCATTCGACTAGCTTTGCCCATTGGCTACGTTACTTTACACGCCAGTGGATGTACCCGCTCAAACAACCTCACCTGGTCCTCCCACGTGACCAGAACACGCCTCGGCTTATTCTGCGATGTTTCGTGCATGAAGCTGCACAGTATCAATCTACACCGATAGCTGTCTCAAAAAATTTGCGAGCGATGAATTTACTCAGGAACGCTTTACAAGGCTCACATATCAAAGTAATTCAGCATCATAGTACTTCACTACTTGATTGAATAAACACAATCCAAAAATGATCGGTGAGGGGCGCCGAATTGACGCAACGCCTCGCTTGATTCTTCTTCCTTTCGACGGCGCACTCATCTAAGATCATGATGTGATTTCGCGCACGTCTTCTTCCAATCAAAACAAAAGAGAAGCTTAGAGTCCTGCCCAGAAACAGTAGCAGACCGTGGGTATCCCTTCCACCCCGAAAATCAAAAAGTGTCAAATGGTGTCTGACTCTCTCGTAAGAGGCCGATCTCCCACGCACATGATAGTAAACAAATTTCAATCCCAATATCCAAGTTCGGATCCCAAACACCATGCTCAATAACCATGCACAAGAAAAGCAATCTTAACAACAGCAGAAACAAGAAGACCTTCTCAGCAGTCTTCTCAGTCCCTTCCATCATCAAACTCCCTCTCCCACCCAACCCACCCCACCATCCGATTCGCAATATCGCTCGCAAAGCTCTTCATACAACAGCCCTTACCCAAATCACCCGAAGGATCAATACCACCACCGTTATACCAGCGCGCGGCGCGGTAAAAGTCGCTGACGTCGTGCGTCAGGCTGGTCATGATGCGGCCCTGAGAATCGGGTTTTTGCAGCATTTGCGCGAGGCCGTCGCGCGAATCGGTGCCGTTGGTGCCGTCGAGGATCATTTGGTGGATTGTAGAGGGTGGGCAAGGGGTGAGGGTGCGGGGGGTGGTGACGTTCGATGGGGAGGAGGGGGAGGAGCTGAGGGAGGAGAGCATGGCGGGGGATTGGTTGCAGGTTTGGGCGCCGTTGGGGCTGGGAAGAGATGATTAGTGTGTTTTTTTGTGGGTTGTTGTTTGGAGAGGCTGTGCACTTACCTTTGCATTAGGCCGGCGGCGAGGAAGTTGGGGTGCGTTGTTGTGGCGCGCACGCAGCCGTCGGAGGATTGCATGATTGTGGCTAGGATAAAGCGGCTGTCGACGCCGGTGGCATTGGCAATCTCGACGATCGATTCGTGGATCGCAGCAGTTTCGTCTTCGGTGTTGCGGGCGACTTCCCAGGTGTCGCAGGATTCTTCGATAATTTGTTGGTTGGCAGCGAACCTGGAAACTGTCAGCTTCAGACTTTTTTTCGGCGTATCGCTGGGTATACTTGCATGTCGTCGAAGGAGAGCCAGTCAGCCTCAGATGGCCATCCTTCAGCTTCGGTGCCATTGCCGGTGTAACTCTTGTAAGCCTTTGCGGCGCGTAGTGTCGGTGTAGGGGTACTGGGAGCAGTTAGTGTAGAGCTGCCGTTTCTCAACACGGTCATAGTGCTGATGATATCAATCGTCTGCGTCTCATGAATAGTGACAATAGAAGTTACGTTCTCGGCAGAGCCCGACTGTCTGGTCACTGTTCCCACAGACGCAGCAGACGGAGCACCAGTTGCGACCGCGTTGAGGATCGAGAACGTTTCCACTTGCACATCCGTATGAGTGATAACTTTGGTGCGTTCTTGCTTCGCACCTTCGGTTCCGATCGTGTAGGTCAACGTAGTCACAGCAGAAAACGTGATAGTTGTCTCCGTGACAGAAGGCTGCGCCGCATCTCTGGGAGCAGGAGTGACAGCCGGTCCATTCGCAGGATTCCCAAAGTCATCCAGCGTCACCGTCGCATCAGCGTAGACTGTGCTAGTGTAGTCGAAACCTTCGTCAACTCCGTCTTCCTTCGAGGCGCAGTATCCTTGTCCGGTGAGCATAGTCTCGCAGAAGTCTGAGTCTGCTGCGTAATCGGCTTCGAAGTCGGACAGGAAGATACCGTAGTCGGAAGCAAGTTCACCGCAAGTCTCATCGGGCAAGGGAATGTAAGTCTCGAAGCAGCCCAGAGCGGTGTCCGTGGGTGTGGGAACCATCATATCAGTCGCAGTCATGTCTTCGAGTGTGGTATTCGTGAACGTGTTGGAGGTGCGTTGGGAGTGTGAGAGGGGTTTGGCATTTGTAAGAGGTGCCATGAGAGTCAGAATGGCGACCTATACCATTATCAGTACAGCTTGCATGGGTGCTGCAGTCGAGATTACTTACAGTCATGGAAGCCATCTTTACTATTGGTGATGATGACATGGTGGAGGTGAAGTCTGTGATGCGCCGACTTAGGCAAAATGGTATCGCAATGGACGATCAATGCCAGCAATGCACTGCTCTGACACCGAATGCGATCCCGTCTGTGCCCAGTTGGAAGAAAATGGAAATTATACTTAGCTGATTGTGGTCCCTTCCTTGGTCCAGTTACCTCTGCTGTGCTCTCCAATCCTTCAGTCCTAGGCGTCCAGTATCCAGATCCAGTAATTCCAGGTATTCAAGGTCGTGTCGTGATGGTCAAGTCGAAGAACAAGTAGTCGGTTGGCTCCTTACAGGCGGTCCTGTATAACGATCGGGGCGGCGATAAAATGTCGGGTTAGAAAGAGTCTATTGGTACAAGAGCTTGGTTGTCGTATCACGGTCTACAGAACAGAAAGAAGCTCCAGCGAATGCAAGAGTAAAGGCGAATATCTATGGGCATGCTCGGCCGTTGCGAGGAAGCCTCTTCCCCGCTTCGACGAACATTATTGCCATGGTAATGTTTTGCGCATCGTGGACGCTGGTTGACCGGAGGACGGAGGTGCGCTATGATGCAAACATGGAGTTTGCTGTAGCAGTTGTCGTGCGGCGTCAGCCGTATGTCTTACTTGCACTGCCGACGTTGGAAGTCAAATTCGAATTCGAGCGTTGCAACTTGCCGAGTTCTGGAGAACGTCCATCTTTGGACTATGCAGAGACGTTAGATCAACGTGCGTGACCGATTTCAACCAATTGCGTCCGTTTGTGTAGAACACTGTTGCAGACGTTGCTATGCGTTCGAATCCAGATGACCTGCCGGACCCCGAGAAGAGATCACTACAGCCCCTTTGTCCGCTCAATACGTCAGAGAATCGTCACAATGCTGGTCGAAGCACATGACAGAACAACGTACTCGCATGAGCAAGTCGCTTCCTGTCCTATCAATTGTTGGTGGTTGTTTACAGATTGGGCAGTTGCACACTCTTAGTAATTTAGCTCAATTATCACCAGTCCAGGGGGTAAGTCACCAACGCATAAATGTTCGGCAGGCACCTTGCGAGCCACGACATATGTATCTCCAGATAATCCTCGAGAAAACATGTAATTTTTCGGTACAGTAATAGCGATTCCTGATTGGAGTTGACAATATGTACATGTGACACAGTCGTGTGATGTCCTACCTCTCATCAGCACACACAATCTAGCACATCCGCCGCTCCGCTTAATTCTTTGGAGGCATCCTTATCACAACCGCAACGTCTGTGATCCTGCCGCCATTGAAGCCTTCCGCGTCGTAGGGGCAGCTGCTGCAAGCACAAACGCAATCTTGCATGGCCTCGAATTCAACAAAGTCGCCAGCCTTGCTGCTCCCCAAGCGTTTCAGGCTGTAGTTGGGTGTGTTCTGGAAGATGTTGAAAGGGTCTGTGACATCGAGGTGGCTTTTCATTCCATACGGCTCCATGGCTTCGGCGATATTGGAAGCGCAAGACCGGTGACCGGGTCGGCCTTCCTTTTCGTACATCTTCGGGAAGCAGCTCATGAACGTCATGTCGTGCACTTTGACTGTGTCTTCCACGAGCTTTAGTATGGGCTCATCGTTGTTGGTCCATAGGTACTCTCCGACGGCGGGGGTGACGCCGTTTAGATGGAAGCGCGTGTAGGCCATGCTCAGCTTTTCGACAAGATTAGTGCCTTGCACCCAGGCAGCAAAGTCCACTACCTGCTCGCCGTGGAGGTCAACCACACGGAAGCGTTCACCCTTCTTCACCTCGAATGCCAGTCCATGGGCTGCCTTGCATATGAGTGTTTTCGGGCCAGAGGCATCGTCTGACGAAGATGAAACCGCCTGCTGGGTGTCTGGAAAGCACATGCTGTTCAGAGGGGGAGCTTGTGTTCTTTAGTGTTATTCGTCTGTGATCATTGCTTGACCTCTTGCTTGGACGAGATAGTATGGTGGCGTTGTGGCTTGCGTGGACGTACACGTAACAATGAATTGAGGGGCTTTGGTGTAAAGATGGGAGGCCTACAACGATTGAAACGAGACACGTGTGGTCGTGATGTTAGTTATAATAAGTGTTCGGCTACGTGGATGATGCCGGTGAACTTCAATGTATTGCTCCGCATCGATCGCTGGATCGCCGTATCCCTGCTCGCCCTGTGCGGGAGAAGCCGGGGTATGACGACACAGCAGTCCAGACCGACTTGAGTGGGACAGCGCTGAGAGTCGAGCTCGCCTTGAATCTGCCCTGCCCAGCATTGTTGTTTGGAGCTTTCAAAGCTGCTGATCCATCCTGTAAATAATACTTGCCATATACGCGACTGCACAACCTGCTCGCGTGTCTGCAACCCTCACCTCTCGCCTGAGAGTACTTAGGCCCCCAAAGCCACGCTGGCTCCTCAATTCTGGTCCCGTTTCTTCCCACGCTCCTCTCGCTCTCCCCACCAAGGCCGCATTCCCTTCTTGCGCTATCTCTTTCCCAACGTCCACGCAGAGGCAAAGAGGAAGCTAGAGCATCTGCGCTACACGCGCTTCCCCAATCTTCGACACCGCGCCCAGGCCTCCATCTATCGCTACCTGCTCGCTCGCCAACTGCGCAAGCAGAAGCGCAAGGTCTCCGGCTTCCTCGGACGTTTCAGAACGCCTCGAGAAGTCCGTCGCTCTATACGGGCTCCGAAAGATGCTGCCACAGTGCACTCCAAGAACAGAATGGCGTTCAACGGCTCTGGCGGCACCGGCTATGCCGACTTGTCTGCATTCCGCTCAGAGGGCAAGGAACCTGGTGCAAGACGAAAGAAGTTGGCAGGGTACTTGAAAGCGGCGAATGACTTGCGGTCGAGCTATTGGGCAGGAGGAGACAATACATCAAGAGTTGGCGATGAGGCACATGACAATCCATTTCCGGACGCATCGATCGTGAAGCACGGCAATGCGGAAATGATCCTGTTTCCAAGCTATGCTCGCAAGCATATCAAGGTCAAGGTGAGATTTATTGTATAGGCTTGGATGGTTTTTGTGCCAGTTGACTGATCATTCTGCAGGAACGACCTCTTTCGGACGATTCGAGCAACGACGAAGATTACTGGAGACGGCAGTGGGATCAAAATGAGGCCGACAAAGCGATTGTGGACGTCGACGTGCGAGGATGGATATACAACCCACAACGCGGGCCTCACGGACGCAAACACCGTTTAATGATAGGCGTCGCACGACAAGTCGTTGGTCTGCCAGCATCTGCCGCCAACAAATCAGCGGAGAGCAGTGCGCCTACAAGCCGCGCATCAAGCCCAAATCGACCATCAGCACAAGAGGAAGACCTGATCAACTTCGAAGCAGAAAAGCTCGTGCAAGAAGGCAATGCCGAAGCTGAGAGAGTGCAACGAGGTGATTATCACAACCACTCGAACGGCACAAACAGGGGCCGCCAACCGCCAGACAGCTTTGGACATTCTCAAACAGCGACAACATCGTCAGAAACACTGAATACAACACCCTTGCAGAAGCGTAACAGCTGGGCGCAACCTGCGAACATGACCGCCGCTGAGCTCGCCACAGCCAATGGGCATTTGCTCACACGTTTAAAGCCGTTCCTGGCAACTGGACTTGCTGAGCAACCGGTCAGCGCATTCTTTTACAACGATTCCATCTCTCGCCAGCGCACAGTATACACAGACGCTTCCGGCCATTTCAGCGTCAGAGCGCCGCTTGATTTCATTCCCACGCATGTACGAGTCCTCGCTGGGGAGGGCTTCTCTGCAACGGAAGAAGTCAATGTGACCACTGATAGGGGTGTCAGCTTGATTAGCGACATCGACGATACGATCAAACATTCGAACATTAATGGCGGTGCTCGCGAGATTTTCCGTAACGCCTTCATTCGCGATCTAGCAGATCTTACTATCGATGGCGTCCGCGAGTGGTACAACACCTTACACGATATGGGCGTCAAGATCCACTACGTCTCTAATGCACCGTGGCAAGTGTACCCGGTACTATCAACCTACTTCAAACTGGCG
The DNA here is from genome assembly GCA_019775565.1 of Melanodothis sp. VS III C KN 2. Classification (NCBI taxonomy): domain Eukaryota; kingdom Fungi; phylum Ascomycota; class Dothideomycetes; order Cladosporiales; family Cladosporiaceae; genus Melanodothis; species Melanodothis sp. VS III C KN 2. The sequence continues at coordinate 9,898 of JACWFM010000024.1, read as the reverse complement.
AACCTGCCTCCAGGCTCGTTCCACTTGAAGCAATACAGTGGAGCGTTGCAAGGCATCTTCGAACCAGTGGCTGAGCGGAAGAAGGGCACATTGGACAGACTAATGCGCGATTTCCCGGAGCGCAAGTTCATCCTCGTCGGCGATAGTGGCGAAGCGGATCTTGAAGTCTACACAGAGGTCGTGCTCGGCAACCCAGGACGAATTCTCGGCGTCTTCATCAGAGATGTCACGACAATTGTACAGTCAGGGTACTTTGACCCGAATGGTGGGTCGGGTAGTGGCAGAAACAGTAGACCTGGCAGTCGAAGCAATTCCAGACATCATGCAAGAACACAAAGCGGCGATAGCCTGTCGATGTCGAAAAGAATCAGCCGTCCCGGTGATATCCGTGAGGACGACGCTGATTTCAAAGCTGCAATTGCGGCGTCTTTGCAAGACATGGAAGAGGAGATGCGTCAGGTTAAGCGAAATATAAACCCAGACGCTCACGTAGATGAAGGACGGGCTGGCCGCCCACGCTTGCCTGATCGGATGGCCACCTCACCAGGCGGTCCGTGGAAGCGCTCAACCTCTCCAGAAGAAGACTTGATCGATTTCAGCGAGGAAGTTCACGTGCCCAAAAGACCGCAGATGTACTTGTCACCATCAGACGGTAACATTGCGGCACGAAGAGCACATGCTGCTCCAGTACCACATAGGCACTCACCAGCACCTCCGCCCAAACCTCAAGCGCTGCGCCGCCCAAGCAATGGCTCAGTGAAGTCAGACTCCAGCAAGCCGCCTCCTCCTCGACCAAGAAAACCCTCAACTACGGTCAAACCGCCCTCACCTCAGCCGCCATTCCCGAATACCCAGCCCGCCAAGCACTCACCCTTATCTCAAGTCACCCGCTCGGTCTCAAGTCCCAAACAACCTCCGCCACTTCCAACGCGTCGTGGTTTGGACAAGCGTAGGGAGACCAAGCCGAAGCCTGAGCCATCGTCTATTCCCGGTTCCTGGCAATCTGATCTTGCATACGGCAGACTGCCCAGCAAACCTCACCAGCGTTCAAACTTCGATCCCGCTTTCGAGCCGTCGTCTTCGAGCACACGACCCTTCGCCCCACCACTTCCACCTCCGCCCCGCCGCGTTGGCAGCACCCTCTCATTCGCAACCTCATCTCGCACGAACCGAGACAGCGGAGCCTGGAGCGATGATGGTATGTCCATGCCCGCCAGCCCAGGCGATGGTATGAGCAAGAAAGAGTACCTGTGGCAGCAACGCTGGGCCAAAGCCAAGGCTGTCATGGACCGCAACGGAGTCACCCTGCGTACCTGGAGGGTCGGAAGCGACATTGCGGACGTGTGTGTCAAGTTAGCAGAAATAGAGATCAGGGAACAGGAGAAGGAGGATAAGAATCGCGCGAGGCAGTGATGATCATGATGCATGATGCGGGTATTTTGGTTGGGAGGTCATATCAATTTTTTTTACTTGTAAGTGGCGGCATAGCGAGCATTGGAGCGAGGAATATACACATGCATATTGAATGATAATGTTCACGCATCTGGATCAACTGCCGATCAAACACCCAGCGCCACGTAGTGGGCGTGTGGGCGTTGTTACAAACTAAGCAAGATGTTGGGCTCGCGTGCTCGTGTGGGCGTTGTTACAAACCAAGCAAGATGTTGGGCTCGCGTGCTCGTGTGGGGATGTGATGGCATCAGCTCCTCAGCTTCAACGATTACAACATACCATCGACTTTGATAGCAACGGAAGCATCGTCGGCATTAAAGGGTTGTCCAAATGCAACGCTCATCTAAAGGATGGCAGGCCTGCGCCATCACGTCTTCGGCGCTAACGAGCTTGTCATGCTTGCGTGCTCACAAGCATGCATACGCCCTTGAGACCAAGTTCACCACAACCATACGATAAGCTGACTCCAGTTTCGTTTGCAGGCATGAAAAGCACAGATAAGCAATGCCGATAGCGGGCTCGTTTGATGTCGCCATGTGGGCTGTAGTCTGCAGACCTTGCTTCAAGTCTAGACTGAGCAGCACGAACAGTGGGACTGGGCTTGGTAAACAGAGTACAAAGACTAGGGACAGTGTTTGAGAGTGGAAGAGTATAGTTTCTCGGCTACACGCTTGCTTCACATCGTTCGCTTTACATCGCCTAACCTCACAACATGGCATCTTACGGCGGCGTGCCGCGAGAGAAATGGTGGAAGATTCAATGGTTCGCCAACGACGACACGAAAGAAGAGCGCAGGTTCATTACCAAGCTCGACTTGATCCTGGTTCCGTACCTCCTACTCTCGTACTGGGTTAAGAATTTGGATCAGAATAACCTGAGTTCGTTGCCTCCGCGCTGTCAGCAACAAGTGATAACTTTCAACTAATCATTCGCATAGATAATGCCTACGTCGCCGGCATGAAAGAAGACCTCGGCTTCTATGGCAACGAACTCTCGCAATTACAGACGATGTACATCATCGGCGCGGCACTCGGCCAGATCCCGTTCTTGTTCATCTTCACGTATGTGCCGATGTACTGGCTGGTGCCGGGGATGGATATCTGCTGGGGGATTGCGACGCTGTTGCAGTTCCGGGCGCAGTCGTTTGCGGAGATGGCTGCGTATAGGTTTTTGGTTGGTTGGTTTGAGGTATGTCTTTTCACTCTCGTTCGATGAGATGGGATGGGAGGCTGACGGCTGCTCCGGGCAGGCTGCTTACTTCCCGGCGATTCACTATATGCTAGGTGAGTCGAGCAACATTTCGACACGGTCGTTTGTCATGCATAGAGCTGACGCTTGATACATCAGGCTCCTGGTATCGCGGACATGAACTTGGCCGTCGCGGCGGAATGTGGTATGTCGGACTGCCGCTAGGCACTTTGACCGCCGGTCTTGTGCAAGCCGGTACGACGAGGAGTCTCGAGGGCGTTCATGGTCTAGCGGGATGGAGGTGAGTCTACCATTCAAACGATCACAAACAACGCACCATTGACAGTCTCTTCAGGTGGATGTACATTATCTGTGCCATCATCACGATTCCCGTCGGCATCATCGGATACTTCGTCATCCCCGGAACCATCGACCAGCCAAATCCCTACATCTTCAAAGAGAAAGATCTAGTGATCGCTCGCAAGCGTCTCGACAAAGCCGGACATACGCTGCAGGGAAAGCTACGCCTTCGACACGTCAAGGAGATAACGACCAGCAAGCACTTTTGGATCGTGGTGCTCGTCGATATCTTCTTTTGGAATGCTGGCGCTAACACAGGTGCCTTCTTGTTGTGGCTGAAGAGCTTGAAGAAATACGACTCTCCTACTGTGAACAGCTACGGAACCATTCCATCGGCTTTGGGGATTTTCCTCGTACTGCTTGTTAACTTCTCATCTGATCTGCTTTGGGGACCTGTATGGGGCATTACTTTTGCTAGTGGGATGAACACACTGTCTAACTTGATCCTGGTGAGTTTGAAAGTCCACGAAGCAGTCTCTACTCGAAGCTAATGCATAATTCCCCAGCTTATCTGGGATGTCCCAGACGGAGCAAAATGGTTCGCTTTCTGTAGTTACGGCTGGAGCTATGCACTGTCTAGCAGCCTGTACGGCTGGGTCAACAACATCTTGCGCGACTCTCCCGAGACCAGATCGTTTACTCTGGTGTTCATCAACATCATGGCGCAATCTTCCACGGCTTGGACTAACATCCTGACTTACCCGACCAAGGAAGCACCTCGCTTCCTCAAGGGCTATGCTTTCTCGTTCTCTATGTCGACATCACTTATCATTGGGGTACATCTGTTGAACTTGTACTTGAAACGGGAGAAGTAAGCTCATATTTAACTGCTGGCTAGCGAAACGAAATACTGACTGACGTCGTCTAGGAGATTCGACAGAAGCCAGACGCCCGTGAGCATAGATACTGTAGGCATGGATGCCGATAACTCTGAGCGCGTTGATACCTTACACGTCTCGGCGAAGTCATAGTCCTGAGAAGACAATTGACGGTGCTTTGCATGGAGATCATCCAATCTTACATCTCGTTAGCCGACACGACATTCCTCTTCGCACTGTTCAATCAGAAATAGAGAATTGATTCATGAGTTTTACTCGCTTTTTTTGCGCGCACTATTGGCGCTCTTGATGTCAATGGGTGTAGGTGTCAAGATCGAGCCGATCGCCATTGGAAAACTTGTTGGGCGCGCAAGTATCAACACATGCGCCACGCCATTACTCTCGTACACCGGCTTCAGTCAACCATTTGTGCCATTGAGATCAAGGCGGTCTTCCGTCCACTGATTCAACGTAAGGATCGTAGACAGGCGGCAGACCATTTCAACGATCTTATCTTATCAATCTCGGAGGGATAATCAGGCCGGTTGCAGACTGAATTTCGAGCGGAGCAAGTTGCACCGCGCATCCCTCCTGCTCCTCCTCCTCGCCCGTTAGCCATGCAGGCCCAATAGCAACATCTGTCGGCGGCCTAATCTTGCATCTGGGTTCCACTAGCAATATCTAGATAGGAGCTGGACCAATATGCTCGTCCGTCGATCCCTATTCACGTTCTGAGCACGGCCGAATGCCATGTCCGTCTTCGTTGTCGCAGTCGTCATACGAGCTGATAATCACCGCAACGGACATCCGTACAAATTGAGCTCAAGGTTCTGTTGGCCCATCGATCATTGTTAGCAGTCTAGCATTGTCCACCCCTCACCATCCATTCCGATAATCATCCTCGCTATCGCATCCCATTATGACTACCCCTCGCCGATTGTTGATCTCCGGCGCCACGGGAAAACAAGGCGGCTCTCTCATTGATGCTCTTTTGGCAAGGCCTTCGCAACCATTCGAACTCTATGCAATTACACGCAACAAGAATTCCAAAGCTTCGAAAATTTTGGCCAAGCAGAATGTCAACCTTGTCGAAGGCAACGTGGAAGATGTCGACGCGTTGTTTGCGCAGGTCCCTTCGCCAGTGTGGGGGGTGTTCTCTGTTCCAATACTTGACAAGGGCATCAAGAAGGAGGAGAAGCAAGGCAAAGATTTGACCAGAGCGTCGGTCGAAGCCGGCGTCTCACACATCGTCTTCACTTCCACCGATCGAGGTGGTCAAGAGAAGAGTGAAGATAACCCTACAGAGGTGCCTCATTTTAGCTCTAAATGGCGCATTGAGCAAGACATCAAGAGAGCCGCCGCAGCTAGCAATGGCCAGCTGACCTACACCTTCCTCCGACCCGTCGCTTTCTTCGCCAATCTGACCAACAACTTCATCGGAAGTGCCTTCATTTCCATGTGGCGACTCAACGGCCTTGACCGCACTTTGCATATGATATCGACAAAAGACGTCGGCAAAGTAGCCGCGGAAGCCTTCCTCAACGCCAGCGACGAGCGTTACCGCAACAAAGGCATCTCGCTCGCAGGCGACGCGCTCACACCCAGCGACGCCGCACGTATTTTTAAAGAAGAGACTGGTCAAGAAATTCCTTCAACCTACCCCTGGCTTGCTTGGATCATCCGCACTATCGTTCCAGATCTGCGACACATGTTTGCTTGGCTCGCGAACCCGGGCTTTGGCACCGACGTGCAAGATGTGAGGGCACGTTACCCATCCATGAGCGACTTTCGTACTTGGCTGAGGGAGGAGAGCGACTGGCGGAAGAGCAAGACATCATAGGAATAGTCGATCCAGCGATTGCGATTAAAATATTGAGACTATTGCATGGTCACTTTGCTTCAAGTGTGACCACAGTACATTGAGTGATCGTGATTCCTGGTCATCTTTCTCAGTGGCAAGCACGTCTGTCGTTAAGTTGACATTTAGGTATGCTAGCATGTCAGCCCCTATGATGGGGAAGTACATAGTTTGCGTCTCAAGAGCAAGTATGTTACTGTACCCTTCTATGATCGATCGCAACACTCTCGGACATATAGTAGTCATCGTATCGAACGCAGTCCCATTGTGCTGTGTATACACTGGTGATCAGATTGCATTGTTCTATGAGTTATTGTACACTAAGGTCAAACGGTAAGGTCTATCTACAATTGACGACAATTACCATCAATCAGAGTACATGTCCGATTCTCGGGCATGCTATCTGCTCATGAAACGAACATCATTTGCTTGGGTTGTAGCGTATCTCGTAGGGATCGAGAGCTTGACAGGGGTTAGGGTTGGGTTGAGAAACACAACAAGCATTTTATCATTATGACGGTACAATGATCCTTCAGTGCAGGAGAAAGAGGCATATATCTACAGAGATCATATCTCAAGCAGTTCAACTTACTGACAAGTCAATAAGAGGTCTCAAGCGCTCTTGAACGCATAATCATGATAAAACCAAATTGAAGTCGAGAAGGCTAGAAGCTGTCAATGGGCATATACATCATTTCCGATTTCATTCACAGTTCTTCCGTAGTATTTGAAGGTGCCACAATTAACATTGTCTTTAATTCGAAACTCACACATACACATCAAAATACTACAACCGCATCGCTCAATGATATCGAAGTGCTGTGTGTAAATTTGTGGCAAGTCCACCACAAGTATGAATACGACTGCGAAACGAACCGCATTTTCTCGATTCTGATGCCGCGACGCGTTCGAACTCGTTATCTTTGCACTCCGCTTAGGATAAGCGACATTTCTATCGCCATCAAGAGATAAAGGGAAATTAGGGGACTGCCGCAATATACAAAACACGTTCTATCCTAATATATATACGGTACGCGGCCTTAATCACCTCGAGATATATTAATAACAGTCTGATAGTTAATCCGGATTAACGTAATAGTCAGCTAGTCCTATATCGCTGATAGCCGGTCGTACTTAGATATAATATAAGGATCCTGTTTTTCCTACTATATGCTATAAGCGATAGATCTCTTCCTTCTGAGCCTTAGATCGAGGCTTTAGCTCGAAGTCGAAAGATAGAGGCTCCGTAATAAGTAGCGAGGTATAGTTAGTAGACTTTAGAGCTATATTGCCTTTACTCTTTAAAGATAGTCTCTATACAGTAGTACTATAGGCTATAGCTAACTCCGTATCGACTAGCTCTATACTCTAATAGATCTAGCGTCTATATCTAAACTAATAGTAGACTCCGCTATTAAATAATATAAGATTACGAATTCTAAATTCAATCGCTAATATACTAAGTATAGCTTAAGAGTATATAGGTAGATAGTAAAGTAATATAAGAAATACTATACCGAGACTATAGTAATTAGATATTATTCTATCTCTTTGCGCTAGTTCTAATATTTATAAAAAGCTAAACGCTCTACTAGCTTAGATCTCTCTTTTCCTTAATATATAAAGTACTAGTATCGTACGATCGCTCTAGAAGTACTCGACGATAGAGAATATGATAGATAATAGACCTTAGATTAATAATAGAGATATCCTTTGAATCTTTATTCTTTCTATAATATTAGTTTAGAGGAAATAGATATATAGAGGAAATAGATAGAAGTTTTAGAACTTAAATTTAAAAATATATATCCCTCTAATCAATACTTATTTTAAATATTTAATTCAGCTAATCTATCTTTACTCTCTTCTTCGTCCTTTTCTAAAAAAACTTAGAATTATAAGAGCTTTTTTCTTACTCTTTTTATTTTTCTTTTATTTTACTACTTTTTCTACTTTTTCGACCTTTCTTCAAATAGAATCTCTTGAAAAGATAATCTGATTTTTAGTTATAATATACTCATCTATTTCAAACTTCTTATATATATTGAGTAATATATCCGTCTTATATAGCTCTCTTTATATATAGTAGTATTATATGAAGTTCCTCTCTATTATAAAGATAAAAAAGTCTAGATAAAAGCCTTACTCTAGGAGCTTAGTACTCTATAAGAGATAACCTCTTTAAAAAAGTCTTCGAGGATAATAATTAATAGTATTCTATCTTTCAATCACTCTCTTAATTCTCCTTAAAAGTATCGAGAATTTAAACCTTATAAGTAAAATTACTTAGAAAGTAGGAAAGCTCGAAAGGATAATACTAGGATCTAGTAAGTAGATATTAGCTTTTCTAAAAGTAAATTTAGTAGTAGAGGGCTTAAAGTAATTAGCCTTAGCTTAAATATATACTAAAGTCTATTTAATAGATAAGAGAATTATTACTTATTTTCGAAAGATTATATTAATTTTAAAGATTATTATTATTTTAAAAAGTATAAAATATATAATATTAAGAAGTTATGTAAAATATAAAAAGTATATAATAATAGTTAGGCTATAATAATCTTCTTCGTAATGTTAATATAAGGAATAAGATAGTATAATATAAAGAAAACTTATTAATAACTAATATTATCTGTTTTTATTATTTTAGTAAGTTAAAAGCTCGAATAGAGTTATAAGCTACTTATATATATATATATATTATATCTAGCGTCTAGCCTTTTATTCGATATTAAGAAGGCTTATTTTAAAAGTTTTATATCTAGAATCTAGTTAGAGTTAAGACTTTTCCTCTTAAAGATAAGAATTAGTAATAGGATTACTTCTAGAGTAGAAATATACTTAATCACTATAATTTGCTCTTACTATCTAGCCTACTTCTTTCCTTAGTATTTATACTTCTTATTAAGAAGTGTAATTTATTACTGAAAAAACCTAAAGCTAGTACTAGTCTTATTAATACTTAAAATGATTAAAAGTAGATATTACTATTTTTTAAATAGCTTTACTTAAGCTATTAGACTAGGACTTGACTACTAAATAGTCAAGGCCTCCGAAGCATAATAAATTAATAAGTTACGTAAGATATGAAGATAGCTAAACCTATAAAACTAGAGTAAGTTATAAACTAATTAATCTAAATTTCCGTAATACAATTTTCTATATAAGGAAGTAGTATGAGGATACTTAATTTAATCGTATTAGTAATCTAAACTATAAACTCCTCTTCCTTAATAACAGATAGTAATTACTATTTATTATAACTTTAATTTCTTGTTTGTTATTTAAGTACTAAGATCAAAAAGTAAAGAAGGTAATATTAAAGGTAGTAGAAGTACGTAGACTCGATATATAATTACTATACTAACTAGCAGCTATTATATTTCGAATATCTTCCTCTATATTTTAAAATATAAGGAAAGGAAGAGAAGATTAAAATAGAAAAGAGGAGTATAAGTAAGTAATTATAGTAAACCTATCTATATCCTCTATAAATCTATTTTCCCTATACTAATATTAGCTATAATTTAGATAATAATCAAATATTCTTTTTATATTAGCTTATGAATTACTAGAATCTTAATCTTTTAATTACAATTATATAAACTTTAAGACAGATATTCTAATCAAGCTAAAGAAATTTATTTCAAAATAAGACAATTCTTATATCCCTTTTACTAGTAATATCCTTTATAAAAACCTAAAGGAGACTCTTCCTATATAGTAAGTAATATAATCGAATTGATATAGATATAGGGCTAGTTAATATATAGGGGAAGGTAAACCTATCTAAGGTATAGAAGACTAATAAGCTTATTGTCGCCTTATTAGGGTTATTTATCGAATCCTAAAAGCTATTTTAGAATTCAGGTACTATTCTTCGTTATTAGAAGATTTTAACTCCAACTCTCAACTTTAAAAAGACTAATCAGCTACTCTAAAAATAGGATTTGAATTTAGATAAGATATTATGAATTTTAAATTAGCTATATTACGATAATTACTAGTCGGGATTGAATAGAATTTTTAAGATAGGTAGATAAGACCCTATATTTTGTTATTTTAGTTTAGAGATTAGAAAGTATAGCTAAGTGATAGAGATTCTAAAAATAATAATAAGGGAAGAGAAGTTCTAAATTACGGGAAGTCAGAATTTTACTAAAGTTAGGTACTTATATTTCCCTCTTTTCTTGTTACGGTCTGGGTGTGTAACGGTGTGACT